>CM066031.1:113376981-113461893 GCA_033557465.1 Ichthyophis bannanicus | reverse complement strand
CTTAATGCTCTCTTTGTCGGTGGGTAGTGTATAACAGGGTATCCTAATTGTTCTCCATGTTCAGTGTTTAAAGAAAGAAAGAAGGTCTGATGGTTCCTAAGACACATGCTCCTCCCCAGTGTGGCGGGAGTTGTGCATATGCTCGGTTTCCACAGATCCAATATAGGCCAGGTGGGGCTTGCCAGGCTTGGACTTTGGCAAGGTTAGTCCATAGACCAGCAAGTTCAGGAAATCTAGCTAATGGGTTAGGAGGTTCAGGATGTCTGATTCCTGACCACCATGCTGTCTTTTTGGTCGTGGCATTATAGTACTTCTGGCTAAGACAGACCAGCTGTCCTACCTTCTGGGTGAACTGGGGTCCAGTTCTGGCATAGCAAAGACGTCCAACGATTGAGTGCGCTAACACCCATTCACTGGTAGTCTTGTGTAATTCAGTCTGATTGTAAATCATAGAATAATTCAATTCTTGGGCTTCCCATGGCCATTGGTCTCCCATTTGGGTTCCGCCACAGAAATAGCAATCTGAGATCTTAAGACTAGATACTACTGCTCCGGCTAATTCTAGCAATAAATTGGTGAGGGATGAAGGGATCGCAAACTTATTGACAGGCATGGCTTCATAAAAGGGATTATGGATGTGATATTTAGCTGACTTGTGGGCTTGGGTATTTAATCTGACATACACAATATTCCTGGAATCTAGTGCCCCTCCAGCAAGTACGTAAACCAAACTTGTATCCTTGTTTCCAAGCATAGGGGTTGTGTCCACGTAAGTGTACATGGGGTGCAAGCCATCTTTCTGACATTTATCATTTGTGGTTGGCCTTGGTTCCAGTAGCCATTTCGTTTATCTATTTTCTCATCAGTTATACCAGTATGCCAGGTAAGCATAAAAACACATCCCCCATACGGGCATATTCTTCTGCCCGCTGGTTCAGTACTGATAGCCTGATCCCGTTTTTACCTGTAACACTACTTCCACCCAATTCGTGGCACCTTCTGGACACATAGACTTATGGTTTTCCCCCCCCCATTTCGATAATAAACGCTTCCCTCCCCTTTACCACAGGTGGAATAACTATCTCTATTTTAAATTGGCAGTTTAACATGACATCACAATTCAAAACAGCAGGTGTAGTAATGTCCTTAAGTGGTGGCGTAGCAGCTAGTATAGGTCCATCTTCGCACTCCCTTCCATCTTATTTCCAACGTGTAATAGGATGGATTTCTGATAGCGGGATTAGAGCATTGCCTTTTGATTTTGCCATGAGTGCACACATTTAGTTCATTGTGGTGTTACAGATACACCGAGTCCACTGTTCCCTTGCACGTAATAGTAAGAATGCTAAAGCAAAGTCTGAGTTACTTTCAGTCCAGTTCGAGTAGAGTGAATTCAAGCAGTGCCTGTCGTTAGAGCATAAAGTCTGTTCAAAACCTCCAAAGAAGGCAACCAAGGCAAAGCAAAAACAAAGATACATGTTGATGTTGATTGGAGTTCTTCTGAATCCTCAGCTTGCTGATCTTGATCACGACGGTCTTTTAATTCGTCGTACCCGTTTGCTAATGCGCAATTTAACGGGTGCTGAGTGTTTATTGAAGATCCTAGGTTGTCCATTACACCATTAACCAACTATATTAGCGAAATTTCAGTTGGCTTGTGAGTCTGGCTCGTCAATGTAGCCTCAAAGTAGTGTGTCAAATCACACACAAATTGGGTTCGTTGAAACACAGCTGTTGCTGCAAATGGGAAAACAGCACATCCTCTTCGAAAGACTTGGCTACATGCAAAGCACTTGTGATGAAGTGTCTAAGCTGCTGGGTGCCCGTCTAAAGAGAATCTCGCAAGGGTGCATCAAGATGCTGTTCTGCTGTCCACTGCTCTGGTTCAGTGCTCAGCGGCGCGGGCTTGACTCTGCTGTGGTGGATCCAGGCGTCGATCTCGGCTACCTTTACTGCAGTTGGGGTAGACAGGACTGAACGGTGTCCGGGTCCCTTCCAATGGGGTTCCAACCGGGGTCCTTCTTCCAATCTTTGATCCACACTGAGTACCAGGCTGATATATGCAAGGGTTTCCGTCAAGTGTTGATAGGCAACTGGGTCTTGGATCCACGTATGGAGAGTCTGCAGAACAAAACTAAGGCGCTAGGAGTTCTTGTCCTGGTTACTTCTGAACCAATCTGGGCTAAACTTCCTTTGACTCGCCTGCACTATTGGTGGGGGTTTCACCATACAGAACTTCAAAAGGGGAAAATCCTGTTGACTTTCCAGGAGCTGAGCGTATTCTGAGTAAAGCTATTGGTAGCCACTTGGGCCCACTTCAAGTGTGTCTCCTGACAAAGCTTGGACATTTTGGGCTTTTAAGGTATAGATTTCATTCGCTCAACTTTCCCTGAACGTGGGGGTCTGTATGCAGTGTGGAGTTTCCATTGTTATCTGCAAGGCTTTTGCTAACTGCTGATTAACTTGGTAGACAACTGAGGGTCCATTGTCTGACCCCTATTATTGCTGGGATTCCGAAACCTAGGGACAATCTCTCTCAGTAAGACTTTGGTAACTTCTCGTTGCGTTCTCAGTTCTGGTTGGGAAGGTCTTCTACCCACCCAGAGAAAGTACACAACTAATACTAATAGGTAATGCGTATCCATTGCGCTCTTGGCAGTTCAGTAAAATCAACTGGCAGGTTGTGCATGGGGGTAACACCTCTTGACTTGAACTCGGGGTGCCGTTATAAGGCCCTTGCTTGGCAATATGTTTTGGCACAGGTTAGACATTGACGTGCTACTGAGGCTGATATGGTAATGTCATCATAGCGGATGTAGAAATGTGTTCTGAGTGCTTTTTTCCCATAGCACTCCGTTACCATAGTGGGTAGCTGCTTCGTGGAAAGCTTTGACAAAGGATGGTCCTAACAGTTCAGGGAATTACTATTCGACCAGGATGTTGACTGCCCCTCGTTACTGGTGGCCAGCTCAATCATCAAGCCTCGTTCAGTATTCCATCTTCTCTTGTTACAGTAGTAATCCAAATTCTTCGTTTGGTGGTACTAAATCCGATAGGTGTCCATAAATTCAAAGGCTATCTCGGAAACAATGCTGCTTGCATTTTGCTAGCTTGTGGGCAATCTGTGTTCCTGTCATAGCTGCTTGTCGTGCTGAGGTATCTGCAAATCTATTTCCTCGGGCAACTTCTCCTTTTCCCTGTTTGATGTCCGCTACAATGGCATGACAGATAACAGTGTTGGGTGGCCCCAAACTGCATCAAGATAGCATCAATATCTTGCCAAGAGACCATAACTTGACTGATTTTCCTCCAGATGTGATTGAGTCCTCTTTCTTTATAGAGAGCTCCATGGGCATGCCAAGGTAGTGAAGGCATAATTTGCCGAAGTCTGTATATACATTTAGCACAAGTTTCTCTCCTAACAGCAATGCTCTAGTGAGCGGCTTTGCCCTATCCAATTCGGCTTTCTGGCGCTGATGTTCCTGAGGCTAGAGCTGATGATTCAATTCCTTCGTGTGTGAGTGAACGACTGCATATCCGCGCACAGCGGTCGTCCATCAAGGATGAGACTGCTGCCCATCAACATAATAGATTTGGTCAGGATTGTCTATGGGCACATCTGTCAAGTCGGGTCGTACTGGCAAGAACACAGTTTCCATGACTTCGATAACAGTCATGTTCTGGGAGTTCTCACAAATTCACTGATGGGTATCAAGCGTAGACTCGGATTCAAGGCATGGCTCACTGCGAGTTGTATCTGTGGGTTTTTTCACATAACATGCTCTGACCGTACGTCTTCAACATTCGGGAATTGGCTCGAGACAATAATTTGATCTATTGTTTCCATAAGGGCAAGGACTGCAATGTGGCCCAACAGTGACTCGTATGTCTCTGTCCTAGTGTTTGGAGTTTGTCTGCTTCACTCACTAGTACGCACTGTAGCTGAAAAACTGCGTCTCAAGAAAGGTGGCCATCCTTTGCGCCACAGGGCGCTCCAATTGTGTTTCGACATATGTATGCTATCAGGGTCGCCTCCCAAATTTCCCAATGTCTTCTGATGTCAACTATGCCCTAAGGCATTTTCCCTGTGCTTCATGTACAAACAAGTAGGAAAGAAAATCAAGAATGTCGTGGACATACTGACCGCTAGTTCCCACAGTGCTGGTGATGACATCAATTCTTCCTTTAACGTCTTGAAGGCCAGTATCCTGCTTCAAGATCCCCCAACTCCAGCTGGCGACTTTTCTGTACTCCTTTTGTGGCTTTCATTACAGTGCGTTTGGCAATTTGCGGCCAAGTTAGGTATCCAGATTCGGCAATATCCTGCCGCTCCCAGAAAGGCCTCTGCACTTGCTACTTCTGGTTGTGGGAGTTGGAATTCGCGGCGGCTGGGCGGGGATTACTGCTTCCTTTCCTTTTTATTCTCTACGCCTAATCTTCTGCTTCCCTTGGGTATTATACGAAAACCCAAGTATTTTCACTTCTTTTTGACATAGCTGGTGGCTTTGCGCTCTGGAAACTTTGTATCACAGCTTCATCTAGTAACTGCAAGAGAGTCTCTTGGTGGCTAGTATGCATTCACAGTTTCCTGATATGGACAGCTATCAGCAGATTCAGCCACGTATTGGAGAAGTCACTCTCTTCCCCGGGGCCTAACTGGATATCGTTGCAAGGCTCTTGATTCGTAAGTGTCAGCCACTAAAGATGGTAGGAGGAATTCTTGAATCCTTTGGGAGTAATCTTGTCCCGGTGAGTTGGCCCCTCTCTTCCAGAGATGGGATCTGGTATCCTCTCTAAACAGTTTTTCCGACCCGTGGTCCAGAGTCTCGTTTTTTTTTTTCTTTTTTTTTTTTTTTTTTTTTCTTTCTTTTTAAGATTTTTCAATTTTTTCGGGTCCTGCCATTCGAATGCAAAACAATATTAGAGCTTACTGGAGGCCTAAAATCCCCTATAATTAAAAACAATTGGCCAAAGAATGCATTCTTTTCAAATGCCATTACAGTGAAAGGAGTTAGCAGCTTCAGCAGGTATCATCCCTAGAAGAGTGTAAAAAAAAAAGGATTGGGTATACAACTAGGATAGTACTAAGTTTTCCAACTGCATCAATTTAACTCTTCTTAAGTATTGTACTGGGCTGGTAATCCTCCGTCCCAGGTTTCTTTTAACTGGCAAAAGTGGAGCCTGAATTCCATAGGGGATTGACATACTTTTAGTAGGGCCATACTCGAGCCAATCTTTGTAGGTGGACGATGAGATGCCACCTTCAATTGCACGCTCTTGGGGAGAGGGATACTGTTTGACGTGCACTGGTGGTAGCACTAGAGCTTTGCTGCCCGAGGTGGGGGGGGTGCGGTTACAATCACTGCGGCTATATGCTTGGCTAGGCCTGGGGGACTGCCTTCTGACCCACTACTCCACGGCTGGTGCATCGATGTTCTTCTTCTTAAAGTTTGTTCAAAATAGGTGTCTTGGAGTGGAGGTCATCAACGTAAATACCTCCATTCTTCTTCGCGGGGCACCTGGTCAGCATGCATTACTCCTGCTGGGATTGTCGGCTTGGGAAGTCACTGTCAGTTTGCTCATTTCTCCTTGTTCAGGACCGAAGGATATTTTTGGTGCCCTTGAAGCTTGGCTCCAACATATCTCGTACCCAGTAATGGCCACTGGACATTCTGGCATGTAAAGGAATGTGATGAGTTATTTGCTGCTCCTCCTAGACCTGCCCCATATTCGATTTTTGGCAGAAAAGATTTTGCTGGCCCTGAGCACCAGTTGCACTCCTATATCTGGTGCACTTGCCTTTTGTAGAAAATGGGGCCTATCTTTTTGCCTATATACTGAATGTTGCTGCTCCAGCTATCAACCATAAAGTCCATAATTTGCGTCTCCTATTTGCTATTCCGACCATAGCGCTCCTGCGAAGACCTAAAGCAAACTGGGAGCCCGGTCTAGTCCTAACTCCACAGTCATTCGCATCATTGGGGGTCGTTGTGCCCAAAAAGCCAATGCTTGAATGGACTCCTCCTCCCCTCTTCTCGCTGGAATTGTTCTCAGATTGGCTCATCCTCGATTTCGGGGATAGTCCTCGTCTTTCCTTCCTTCGCCACTGATGACTGCCTGTAGTCATACCTTGATCTGGGCCACGTCTTTCGAGTTTGCTGGCACGTATCTCTCCAATGTCCTCTCCTCTCTGCCCAGTAGACGCATTGGTTCACGAACCTAGCCTCTGGTCCGGCCTCTCGCCTTGACCCCGCGCCGTCTTCCTCCTGCTCCTTCGACTAGGGACAACCCCCCTTTTACTGTTCAATATGGCCGCAGCCAAAAAATCAGCTTTCTTCTTCATCTTTCATATCACATTCTCTCTAGGTCTTTCATACTATCACGACATTCACACTACACTTTATCGACGCGACTCTCCAATACCGTGTGGTTAGCATTCATCGCCCGCAAACCCTTCTAGATTTCTGTAATTTACGTCTAATGTCCTGGTTGCCAGACTGGTTTACAAAAGGCAGAATTCACCATAATAAACTACTTTTCCTGGTGCCTCGGGATCATAGGGCAGTATATCAGTCTGCTAATGCTTCAGTTAATCTTTGCATAAATCGCTGCATGGGCTCTCATACTATTACTTGGATAACTCCTGCCCAACTTTGCGAAAGAGTCATAGCTTTTTGGCCCCCCCTTTTCTAGGGCCCTTGTAACAAAAGCCTTGGCGCCAAAACGCGATCAGGGCTGTGGATCCTTCATCTTGTAGTTTTGGATCCCATTGGGGGGCCTTCATTCGGGAATTTCTCTCTGGAGCTGCATTTCCCAGACGATCTATCTATATTCTCGCCCCATGTCTCGGAGCCTACAGGGTTATCTTGCCATCCACTAAATGAGCTGCTTTGTCTAAATTCTTGTCTCCGTTACTTTTCTGTCGTGAATAGGGTAGTTCCAGGAGCTGGGGCGACAATCTGGCCAAGTGGGTTGTGAGTTTCCATAATAGATAGTTACTAAATTCTGTCAAGCTACCCTGGGGCTTACTAGCCTATAGGAGGGCACTAATGCGACCGCTCAATTTAACAAATCGTTTGTAGAGAAAGGGATATACACATAAGTTCAGGCGGTCCCGCTACCACTTCATCATTATCATTCTTTACGACGGCACTCCTGGGCACTTGCCGTAAGGCGAACCATTTTGGCCGCATGTACGGTGTCTTTTGGAGATCTAATGGTTATTGTTGTGATTGTCTTTGATTGGGTCACTTTCCTTTTTTTCCCACAGGTTTTCGCTTTGGAGATATATCTTTTTACTGGCGTGCTAGTGCTAGCAATCGCCTTGCTACACTGTCCTCCTCGTCTCGGGGCATTTTCTTTTTCTTCCTCTTCTCCCTCTACTTCTAACGCGCTTTTTATATCATCTTCTTTCTTCTTACTTCTCTTTCAGCTAATAATTCTTACCCTTCCTCCCCTAACGCGGGAGCGTGGGTCAGGGGGTTGACCGGTCCCAGCTCTCCGTGCCGTCGCTGGGGTGCGGCGGGCAGGACGCCGGGCTACTCCTAATTGGACGCTGGGGTTCGCGGGCTGCCTAAGAATTAATTTCGGGGAATCAGGATCTACCAGGATGGGCTTCTTTCTGGCTTTCTTATCCTGCCTTTCTTTCATTTAGGCTGTTCCCGTTTTCTGTCTAGAATCTGTTTTCGCTAACATTATTCTGCACTGTTTCACTCATAACAGCGCTAGCGACCCAGGGGGGCTGATCTCACACCTACTTAACCAGGAATCTATATAGGCGGTTCTGATAAGGGTGCCGCTATCCGACACTCTTACGGTGTATCGACTGGAATAATCTCGACAATTGAAGCGTTCCCTCTCGGGGCCAGATGGGGTCTAGAATCGAGGAACCACTCCCTAGTATAACACAAAATCTGACAAACGGGCTGCCTGTCATTTTGAATACCATAATCTCCTGAATCAATCCCTCTTTAAAATGCTGCGATCATACATTCTAATTGCGAGTGTTTCTAGTAGACACCCGCCCCTCCCATATTTCGATGTGGGCCTCCCTTCCGGCGCCGCAACAACAGACAGAGAGGAAAAGGCAGGACGGACCGTGGGTATAGGGGTCCTCATGGTCCTGGAAACGTATAGGGAATTACAAATAACAAGACAAGACGACCCCATCGCATTCCCCCGCTTTTTAGAGGAACCTGACATGCGGCTCGCCCGGTCAGGAAATGCCGACTACTACTCAGGGTTCCGCTTCACTTGGCCGTGACTGCCAGACCTCTCCATTCCCACGTAGTTCAAACAATCATGCTAGCAACCGTGAATCCCATTGAATGCATGTTCGGTTCTATCTAATTCTGACTAGTCTTTTCCAAATTACAATAAGGATGGGGGTTTCACCCGGCGAATTCCCATGCAGGAGGTTACTCGTGCCCTTCCTTGAGAGGTGATTCATGCTCTCTTACCAATTCCCAATATCTCGAGATTTACAAATTTCAAATTCCAAGTTCCAATGGCAGTACTGCTCTTTCATTTTCTGTCTAGACCCCAAATCAAAACTATACTCACCGGATCCGGTCCTCAAACTTCCCAATGCAAGCGCATTGAGTTGGACCTCGCGACTCCCCTCACTCGGGTTTCGAGGCGTTGGCTTCCTCAACCGGGCCCGCGCACCCTTCCGAGGGCCGACCACTTCCCTCCGATACAAGCGGACTCGGTGGCGCAACAGGGAGCAGCCCTCGTCGGAAGGCAAGCGCGGGATGCCAGGCAAGACCAAGCGCTATAGAGGCGGAAAGTCCCGTGGTATATTGCCCATATATACACTTTGATTCCACAACTTCCCCGCCAACGCACCATAGAATATTTTTTTTTTTTTTTTATCTTTTTTTTTTATAGCAAGCAAAGCGCAGACAAACCAATGATACCAGGAGTCTGTTTCAGAAGGTCCAAATCATATTTTATTTGTGCCACAAGTCTCGAACCAAAGTCCAATTTCAAAATGGCTGAGTCAAAGTTTTCAAGCATTAACCACAACTGTTTATAGACTTCTGTTCCATTCTATAATAAGTATACGAAAAACATTTCAGTGGTCCCGGTAACCTCCTGTACCTCCCGTAACCCTTCCATTGGTCCCGTACTGATAAGTTTATCCAATTATGTCCCTTCAGTGGGCATGACACATGTACACCCCCCTTCTAGTACCAATTACAATGCCCGTCAGTTCATCAACTTGATACTATTCACAACTCTCAAGGCCATAGACCCAATTTGTGCATGCCAGAGGAGAGCAGGGCTCTGCAACTCATCTGTCAGCACTCCCAATTATTCTTTCGCCAGATGTACTTTTTCTTATCAGTAACTTTTAAAAACATGTTTTTCTGTGTTTTTTTCCATACTCCTCGTTCGTTCTAGCCTTACCTAAGCTAATTCAATATTGCTACTGAGTTCTAACTCTTACAATAGCAGCATATTGGCGGGATCGTGAACCAATCCACTAATATGCCTCTCCACAGGCCTCATTTACAGGGCAAACTAGCCATGCTGGCCTGCCCCTTATGTCAGACACCGTGGGATCACAGGCCTTCAACTGCCCCACAATCTAGGAGATCTGGAAGAAAAATCGTCTGTTTATTGGGCTCCATATGTTCAAGCAGATTTACCACTCAGTAATCTAAATCCCTTACCCTTCTTGCTGACTTTGCAGAGTTGCTCAAAAACAGTAAGAGCATTGCTCCACCGTAAATGTGGTAACGCATTTATAGTGTTGTGGCTTTAAAACTTGTCCCCCCAAATATTTATTGAGGGTCTGGAATTGACTTGGGCTATTTGTTTAATTTAAAATGAATAATAACAGAAAGAAGGCATCCTGCTTAGTCCCACATGCCAAATGTAACAAGGCTCTTACTTTCTCATCCAGCGTCCTTATTACACGCCACACATTCTTTACAACGCACGTACACCTGCTGTCATAATATAGGAGATTGATGTGCATCACTTTCCCTTATATTAAGATTGACCCTGCATGTCTAAGCATCTACCTCCCTGTGCCCACACAGTACCAACCAATAATGCTTCCCATAAATGTATCCCTTTCAATTTTACTACAGGGATTAGAGTTGGAACTCATCAGATGCACCAGAAAATGGATAAGTTGAATTTCTGAACCCTGCCCCACTAAATGTCAGATTGAGTCAGTTGATGGGAAATTGCACGTCATTTACTTTGGCTCCTGCAGTTGGACTTGACAGCCCTAGCGTCCTTAGTTTTATTATACATTGCTGTGTCGATATTCTCAGTGCCATTCCCATATTTGAGATACGTTTTTATAGTATCGAATTAGCAAACTTGGGAGTCCGCAATTTCGGCGGAAATGGATTCTTGTTTTTATTCTCTTTTGTTTTTTGTTTGTTCGGCCACACACAGGGGCGACCACATGTCCAAAAACATCCTCTAACGCTACGTGAGATCCTTCACGACATTACCTGCATGGTGGAGTATGGTGTATCAATATCACATGTTCAATCCACAAGGGACAGGCTAGTTCCCCAGGAGTCCTGCAAGATCGTAGCCATGACCCTTTCCCCTGCAACGGATAACAACAATATTGAACTCACCAGGCATAGACTTTTAGCAAAAACTGCGGATTGAGGACTCCTGCTACTGCTTAGAGGGACAAGCCTGGACAAAGTCTGAGAGTTTATTTGAGGGATGTCAGGGAGCATGGAAGTGCAGTGGAGGAGTAGTCTAGTGGTCTGCTAGATCGGGACCCCCCCCACACCCCCCCCCCCCCCCCCCCCCCCCCCCCCCCCCCCCCCCCTGAGTCCACACTGATATAAATGGCACACAATTGCATTTTGCGATCATAGCATCCACACCCCACCATCTTCCATGATAAAATGACAGAAGCAATAAAACCAAGCCTGAAATCTGAATTGCATTCTGAGCTTAACTCTCTGAGTGCTCGCCTACTGGTTTGTGTTTCAGATGCAGGTGACATTTGAGGACCAGTCGCTAGTTTTTTTTTTTTTTTTTTTCTTTTCCTTTTTTTCTCCTTTTTTTTTTTTCTTTTTTCACCCCCCTTACCCTCTCTCCCAGGAGGAGTGACGGAATATTTAAGATGAAGGGCACAAAGAGCTTTATATCTGGGAGGTGATGGAATGGAGAATTATGGGCTCCTGATCTCCTAGGAAGGAACCTGCATTATCTGACTATTTTCTAGCAAGACAAGGTGAATCATGAGCGTAGTTCCTTATCATTACCTGCAATCCAAGTCCCGCCACCTATGGAGTAGTGTGCACCTCACTAAGCAGCTTGTGAGACACTGCCAGAATGTCACATATTCTCTGACATCACCTACCACCAGAATCAGTATCTCCGTCTCCAATGACAGCCTGCCGAGGTGTAGGATGCAACTTCCATAGGTCCGACTCACTAAAAGGAACCATTAAGAGACAAGATAATATAAAATATTAAAAACGCTTTGGGCCTTCACTGCAGAGCAGTAATGCACTGCCGGTGCAAGCAGCAGCAGACGAAGTTGCCTTTTAAAAAAAAAAAAAAAAAAAAGAGCACCGAACACTCGAGCGCCTAAAGCTGAGCAGCTGAGGAGGACAAGGTAGCGCCGCCACGCCAGCGGCAGGAGACAGGGGATCATGCTGACACTCCTTTTTCACTAGCAGCTTCAACCTATGGTGTTTCTGAGCAAGCAGGCGCCTTATCTGTGAAACACTCCGCCCGACGCCGCAAGCTCATAAGGCCAGCTGAGCATTGTGCGGGGCACCCGTGTGAAAGCGAGCCCAGCAGAACTATTCCGGTGGGGATGGCTGTGAAACAAAAAGGATGGGGCCTGACTCACAGTGGTGCTGAGCGGCTGTTGGACGTAGTTACAGCATGGAGAAAAGCAGCAATTTTGAGAAACGCAATTTTCTTTTACCTTTAATCTTAATTATGATATCTGCAGTTATCATTTTCAGGTTCTTGCCAGGTGAATCGTGTTTGGTAGCGTATGCAGAGTATCCTGCTGGGCTGCTTAGTCGGACCCCCGCGCATCTGCAGCCTGTGCTTTCTTGTTTTTGGTTTCTCCTAAGGGGGCTAATAATAAATATTACTATTACGGGAAACGGATTTGCTAAGAGAGCTGAATCAGGGACAATCCTTGACTGAATTGGTCTAGAGAAACTCTGCGTGGGTCTCCTTGTATCGCTCTCCTTTTTAAAAAAAAAAGCGGGCGGGAGCCAAGATACAGCAAGTGTAGGCATAGATCCCTTAAGAGCACGGGTTTGATGCTGTGAGCTCGTCGGGGCCATAGCGTGCTCAGCACTCTGGCTCTCTGCCATACTGTGAAGCATAGACAAACCCCACAAAACAAAAAAAAGAAAACCTTTCTAGGCAGCGGCAAATCAATAACTCAGTATGTGCCTAGACGCACCCATACCTCTTTTCAGTGACCTCACAAACTTTTTTTTTTTTTTGGGGGGGGAGGAGCATAGACCGTAAGGAAGGTCGGAGAGAGAAAAACCGACCCACACCAAGCAAGTAGCTACTTTTATTATATAGGTTCTTCACACAAAAATAAAGTTAAAGGTTCATTGAACAAGTGAACTAGTCAAAATGACTTATCTCAGGTCCAGAAATTGCCAGTTATGATAGAGGAACACGACGAGGCACGTTTCGGGCCCACTCTAGCCATGTTTCAAGTGCAATAAACTAGGACTTCCTTAATCTTCAAAATACCATTCCTCTGAAACGCCGTATGCGCATCGACGGGGACGCTTTCATGAGGCATGCCAGTATTAGAAGAGTAAGGACATCATAAGTTATTGCCCACTTAGAACACGGGGCTAGACTGGGCCCGCAAACGTCGTGCCGCGTCGCTGTCTCTATCATAACATAGCATTTCTGAGGAAATGAGATACGTACTTTTGACTATTTATGTTTAAATGAACTTTAACTTTATTTTCGGGTGAAGAAACGTATAATAATTAAAAGTAGCTAACTCGAAATTAGCCAGTGTGGGCTCGGTTTCTCTTCCGACCTTCCTACGGCTAGCCTCCACCTCTCCTGACAACAAGAAAATACTGGTGAAGCAGACACCAGGATGGCAGAGGTGTAGGTTTCCTTGAGGGCCAGGAAGATGGTATGCCAGGACATCTAAGGCAGAAAGAGGACGCTACTTCACATTCCCACCGCCGCCTCGAGTCCACCCCCACGGGCAGGCCGAAAACTAGGGAAGGGACTCTGAGGATCCGACCCTAGGGAGCACAGGATGCAAAAAACGAAGAGGAGAAGTCTGGGAAAGCCTCAAAATGCTCTCCACAGATCAACACGAGAGAGGTGCCAGGACGCTTTTTCGCTGGGATTTGTCCTCCTGCTGAAGCAGGCGGGCAGAGGAACTGGAAGGTGCGCATGCATCCAGTTCAAAGCATGCGTTGCCGGGGGACACTCTCGGAAGGTAGGGCACCAGGAGAACCAGGACCTAGTTGCTAGAAGGCGGATAGGAGGAGGAACTCTGCGGGGGATTTAGTATTATTTATTTATTGTATTTATTTTTAATCCACATTTATATACCGCAAACTTCCAAACGTCAGTTGACGGGTTTCAGTTAACAAGCAATCAACAAAGCAAGTATGCTTTGTTTTAAATGGAACGTCGTATATAACAAAACATATTGACAAGGAACATCCTATTAAATATCAAATAAACCCAGTGATATAATACCAAACAGTGTGAAACCTTATATACAAGGTGTATATGAATATATATACATGGAATACATGGAAGGGAGGGGGAAATAATTCAAAAGAGCATTCATGGGTGAGTGCTAACTGTGTGGGTTAGAGTGGATTTTGCATGGAGCAATCTGATTATCTCTTTAACCTTTGTCTAATGTAGATACTTGAAATATCTATTATTAAAGTTTGGTATAAAGAGAGGTTTTCCAATTCTTGCGGAGTTCCATAATTTCTGTTCGCTTTCGTAGCTCCTCTGGGCTCCGGTGGGTGGGTGTGGGGGAAGTTGTGCGGCCGGCGGGAGAGCGCCCCCCAGCGAGTAGGCCTGGAGGGAATTCCAGATTGTAGGAGCTATATGATGGAAAGAGGCATATTGTTGGTTGAGTTATAGGGCTTTGTTAAATTCTTTCGGGATTTTGAAATCTGTTTAATGGTTCCTTTCTGGGTGTAGATTTAGGTGGTTCTTTGTGTATTAAGCTTAAACGCATGGATGGGGCCAGGGTTGCATGTACGGCGGGAATGGATGTTAGTAATGTTGGTAGATTATACGACTTTGGATTGGTAACCAATGGAGGGAGGCTAGCAGGTGGTGATATGTGTTGGAGGGAGTTAATTTTCAATGTGAGTGTGGCTGCTGCATTTGTTGCTAATTGCAATCGTTTAATGCTTTGTTGTTGCTAGGCCTATTAGTATTAGATTGGCAAAGTCGAAAATGGGGGGTTATGCGTGGCTTGGATGATGTTGATAAAGTCTTGTGTAAAAGATAGTGGAGAAAGGGTGGGATTTTTTTTGAGGGTTTTGAGTTTGAAATTGATTTTCTTTATGGTATTGGCTGATGTGTGTTTCCATTGGAGGGTGTGTATCTAGTATACCACCTAGATATCTTATTTCCTTTGTTATTTTGATTTCTTGGTTTTGAAGTCTTATGTGTGATGGAGGGGAGAGAGGATCTGTTCTTGGTTACAATTAAAGCTTCCGTTTTAGTGTGATTGATGTGGAGGTTTTGGGGTTTTAGCCAAGGTGTGATTTCATTATAGACGTACGATAGGAGTTGGAGCGGTAGGTTGGGCATTGTAAATTGAATATAAATCATAATATCATCTGCGTATAGATGATATCGAAATCCAAAGACTTGTGAAAATGTTGCAGACTGGTTTTATGTCAATATTGAATAGTGAGAGGTGACAGCGCTGAAACCTTGTGGCAATACCAAAGTTCTTGCGTGCTGTGGGAGAGGTTTGATTTCCAATTCTTACATTTTGCTAGTCGTATCATTCTAGGTAGGCTGAGAAACCATTTCTATGGACTGTAGAGTTTAAACCTATTTGTGTTAGGTAGGTGAGCATTATGTGTGTGGTGTACGCTATCAAACGCTGCTGAGATGTCGATGCAAAGTAAATTGAATGCCTGTTTCAGGATTGTCAATCGAATTAGCGTATGCGAATATATTAAAACTGTGAGAAGTGTTTCCACTCCATGGCGGTGGCCGAAAATTCCATACTGTTGCTCATCAAGAGGGTAAGATGAGTTCTAGAAACAGTCTTGTGTCTGTAACTGAACTACTTTTAAATTATTTTGGCAAAGAATGGTATGCTTGAGAGGGGTCTATATGATGAGGGGGGAGTTGGGGGGGGATGGGTTTTCCCTTGCTTCCGAGGAAGAAGAATAAGGATGTATCATTGGTACAGGAGGAGTGAAGAAGGAGATAGAGCTGGAGGCAAGGGAAATTCCTCAGGTAGAGGAGTCACGCATTGTGCGGGTTTTTTCAAAAAGATAGCTTACGGCGCTGATTAGTCATTCTCTGGAAAGCCCTTAATATGGACGCACAGGCTCCCTTAGAGGAGAATCCACTATAAGAGCCCCTTTTCCAGGCATTCAGAAAGTTGCAGAAGGTATTCCCTATACACTGAGTTCAGGCAGATGATTCAGGAGGAATGGAACGTGCCAGGGGCCGCTTTGAAAGTAACGCAGATGATGGGCGTGGTTCTACCTGCTCCCAGAGCAGGATAGGGACGTCCTGTGATCCCTGAAGTGGATGCTGCAGTATCGGTAGTGATTTACCATTCCAGTGGAAGGAAGCTCGACGCTTCAAGTACGCCCAGGATAAGAAAGAGGAAACGCTCTGAAAGCAAGCATTTAACATCAATGCCCTCTCCTTGCAGGTGTCGATCTGCGGTGCTTTTGTGGCACGTGCATGCTTGAGATGGATTGCAAAGTATGATCGAGTTCTTGGGTGAGCAGCTTCCAGCAGAGGAGGCCAAAGTAAAGTCTGGGGCAGCCTACCTGGCAGACTCATTTTATGACTGATTCGCAGTGGTTCCATTGGTATGGGGGTGCTGGTGGCAGTGTGTCGGTACCTCTGGTTTCGAAATTGGTTGGCTGATGGCTCGTCGAAGGCACAGTTGAGCAAGTAACCTTTCCAAGGGAAACTCCATTTTGGGGAGGACTTCAACAAGCTGGTGAGAACTTGGGAGAGTCTAAAAAGGGTCGCCTGCCGGAAGACAAGCCAAAGCCCATTAGGTCCAGTGGGTCCACAGCAGGTTCAGTCACAAAATTTTCGCTGTTTTTGAGTAGCTTGTTTTACTCCATTCAGGGAAGCAGGTAGAGGTTTCTTCTCTCTCACTACCACGGCCCCAAAAAAATCACAATGAAGTGAGGCCCGCCCACTCAGCGATGGTACCTGGAGGGGGTCAGCTGCGGGACTTTTACTCTGTGTGGGCAAAGGTAACTTCCGATCAATGGGTTTTGGAGATCATCAGAGAGGGTTACGCGTTGGAGTTCAGGCATCCGCTCGCAGAGGCCTTCATCCTTTCTCCGTGCAAGGCCACTCAAAAACAGGAGGCAGTGCAGGGCACTCTGGAAAGACTCCTGGAGCTTCAGGCTGTCAAGCCGTGCCTTAAGACCAATGCGGTTGTGGTCATTACTCAATCTATTTTGTAGTCCTCAAAAAGAGGGTCTCCTTTAGGCCCATTCTGGATCTCAAGCACGTCAATCAGTGTGTAAAGGTGTCTCAATTCCACATGGAAACGCTCCGGTCAGTGATTGTGGCAGTCAGAGAAGAGGAATTCTTGACTTCCCTCGATCTGACAGAAGCCTATTTGCATATTCCAATTGGGCAGAGTACCAACAGTTCCTAAGATTTGTGCTGCCCATGGGCCATTTCCAACTTCAAGCACTCCCTTTCGGTTTGGCAACCGCACCACACACTTTCACCAAGGTAATGGTGGTGGTGGTTGCGTGCCTGCGACAGAAAAGGATTCTGGTACATCCCTAACTAGATGATTGGCTTCATCCAGGCAAAATCAGAAGCCGAAAGCACACGGGTCACATGACAAAGAGCCAACTGCGTCCCTCACAGGACTTGGTGCTATCTAGGGGCCAGGTTTCAGACAGTGGCAGGACGGGTTTCCTTGCTGGAGAGCCAAGTGCGGACTTTGCAAACACAGATTCGAAGGTTTTGCAACATGAAGAGGCCGAAGGCATGGCACTACCATCAAACTAGTGCTGTGGGCTCAGGCGCACATGTGTCCATTACAGCGGAGTCTGTTGTGCAGATGGTCAGCACAGAGTCAGCCCCTGTCACTCCCGCTTCCATGTCCAGAAAGCTTCCCGCTTCCATGTCCAAAGCTCGCTCAGCGTGGTGGTTCATCAGTGACAGCCTTTGAGTGGGCATGTCTCTGGAGACACCCAATTGGATTACATTGAAAACAGTTGCCAGTCTAGCCCGCTGGGGGGCTCATTGCGAGGGGTGCATTACGCTGCAGCGTTGGTCAGACCTGGAGGCCACTTGAGCAATACACCATCTCGAGGTGAGGGCAGTCCGTCTTAGCATTACAACAGTTCTGCACTCAGCTTCGGGGTGAGTCAGTGCGGGTGTTCTCGGACAAAGCAAGAACAGTAGCGTATATCAGTCGTCGGGGGGACACAAGCAGTATCAACTTGGAGGACGAAGTAGCTCTGTTGTTAGCCTGGGCAGAGGATCATCTACAGTTTCTCTCGGTGACACACATGTCAGAGAAGGACAGTGCGGCAGCCGATTAACTCAGTTGGCTACCTATTGACACCGGGGGAATGGATGCTCAATGATGCGGTTTTTGATCAACTGGTCAAATGGTGGGGTTAACAGATTATGGACCTCATGGCAATATACAAAATCAGCAAAGGCACCACGGATTTTCAGCAGAGAACGGATATCGGAGGGGCTAGATGCCCTAATCCAAGGGTGGCTGTCGGATAGACTACTTTATGTATTTTCTACCATGGGCGCTGATAGGGCGAGTGATACAGAGGATAGGGACACATCAGGGCCCGGTGGTGCTGATAGCTGCCGACTTGGTGCGCTTGCAAAGGACCGTCCATGGTGGCTGCCGTCGTGGCCGGAAGTGCTGACTCAGGGCCCCATCCATGATGCTGCAGGTGGATCGATTCTTGCTTACGGTTGGCTATTAGGCGGGCGCCGTTGCAGCAATGGGGTTATTCAACCCAGGTGATATTGATGTTACTGAAGCCAGACAGTGCTCAACGGCACTGGCTTACATGAGAGTGTGGAGAGTGAGGACTTGTGTGCACAAAGCCACTGTAGGTCACCTTCGGCATGGATGCCGGAGGTGTTAGCTTTCTTGCAGGCAGGTTTCAAAAAGGGTCTGCATGCAGCATCCTCAGGGTTCGGTGGCAGTCCTCTCTGGTTACCAGGGGAGAGTCCAGGGGGTTTCGCTAGCGGCTCACCCCAACATGGTTAGTTTCTCAGAGGGGTGAGGCAGGAGCGTCCACCCGAAAGAGCGATGGTGCCTCCTTTGGGACCTCAATTTGGTATTGTCGATGCTGACTGAACTGCCTTTTGAACTCTTACATTCATGTATGCTAAAGGACATTACAATAAAGATGGTCGTCTTGGTGGCTATCTGCTCCATGAGACAGATTTCTGAGTTGCGGGCCTTATTCTGTAGAGAACCATTTCTGTTGTTGGATAAGGAAAAGAGGTTCTGCAGCCAGTTCCTTCCTTCTTGCTGAAAAGTTCTGTCAATGACAGACAGTGACGCTCCCGGGTGTTTTCAGGGGCAGGGGATACGCAATTTGGATCAGCAGTTCTTCAGGCCGGCATGGCGGGTCCCTCCCAGGGGTAGTACTGCTATGTTACAATCCCACGGTTGATGGTCTGGACTGGAGGAGCGATAAGGAAGGGAAATTAGGCCTTACCTGCTAATTGACGTTCCTTGAGTGAGTCCAGTCCAGTCTAGTCCAGTCCTGTCCTGGTCCCACCCTTGGGTTTAGGTTTTTCAGTACAGCAATAGGGGTTCCGGTCCCTAAGAATATCAACTCGTTTTGGGGCCAGATAACATGGAGTGGAGGAGTGGCCTAGTGGTTGGGGTAAGGTACTTCAGGCCAGAAGGTTGGGGGTTCAAATCCCACTAGAGGACAGCAACCTTGGGCCGGAAGGACTGGGGTTTTCTAGTCCCACAGGTGCTCCTTGTGGTCTTGGGCAAGTCACTTAACCCTCCATAGCCCATGTTCCCTGTAAAATAGTTATCTCCAAGTTATAATGCCCTGTTCAATGTAAACCGCACTGATGCACAATAGCACGGTATAGAAGAGAATGTAAATAAAAAATAATAATAAAATAAATTTAAAAAACATGCTGGAGAAACGGTGCTGAATAGTGTGACACAGCAAAGAACCCTTGGCAGCTCGACTCGGTGTGGTCAGGAGTGTTCATTAAAGGTTTGGCGGTGAAGAGGTTCTATGTGGTAAGTGATCTCGCTCTCTCTCAGGCGGGGCTGGTTTGTTTTTTCTTTGGGGAAGGGCTTATTATATGTAGTTAAATGTAGTTAAATTTGTTCTATAATTGTTATTTTCATGAGTCTGCTTTGTCAATAGGATAATGGCTCTGGTGGGACGTTCCACTGGTATATATGCCCTGATGTCAGAGATTGTGACATGCTCAGTCTCCAAACTGCTTGTGAAGTGACACAACCCACAGGTGTGGGACTGTTCTGGATTCACTCTAGGAACGTCAGTTAGCAGGTAAGGCCTAATTTCATCTTTTTGTGTACATCCTCTACTCCAGGAACTTGCAATTATGATCACGATCTGTCTCAGCCCTGCTTTCTTAAGATGGTAGGATGAAATACAGGTACAAAGCATCATAAAACCATCCTATGTGTCCTACAAATTTCTCCGTCTCCCCCTTTTAAATCAGAAATAGGTCTTCCTCCAGTTTCTGAAGCAGGACTGAAAAACATGGGCAAAGCAACATAAAGGCTATAATAGACTATCTCCAGGAACAAGCAGTACGTCGGTACCTGCGCGGGAACGCTCCCCAGCGTCCAATTAGAAAGTTTTTGGGAGCATCTCACCACGCCGGCGTGCTGCCTTCCCGCCTTTCCCAACTGCCTCTCTCCAGTTTTCGTTTTTTTTTCCGCAGAGCCAGCAGGACATATTCCTGTCACCGCAGAAATTCTTCTTTTTATTCTTGTTTTTTTGTGGTCGCATCTGCCTTCCCTCAACACCGCTGGTGCTTTTCTTTTCTTTTTTAAAAAAAATAAAAATTTCTTTCTTTTCTAAGGAATTTTTTCCTGTTTAGTGCCTGACGGTTTCTTGGCCATTAGGCCTCTATTTTTTCCATTATGGAAAAGCCAGCCACTATCCTTAAGAAATGCTCAAAGTGTGGCGGTACAAATTTAGTTTTAGACCCTCATACTTGGTGTCTAAACTGTTTAGGTTCCTGACCATTGCTCACTGGAGTGTCTCTCCTGCAGGAGCTTGAATAGAAGAAGTCTTCAGAATCAAGCACACTCGATACTTGGTTCACATCAGACTCGATGTCACTGGCCAGAATTTCTTCTTTCTCACAGGATCAGGTAACCAAACAAAAGTCTGTCAAGACTAGCCAGTCCTCAAGTGGTAGATCTCTTTCTAAGTATCGAGATGCCTTTGGCGTTGCCCTTGAGGACATTTTGGCAATAAAGCCCCGGCGGGAGTCTTCGGGCTCCAAAGCATTAACAGGGCTTCAGGTTGTTCCCGAGGTTCTTACCTCCATGGACATGCCTGGGCCATGCTCGGTGGTTGTGGCCGCTTCGGGCGGTACCGATACCCCGGCATCGGCAATGGTGATGGATGAGATATTCCTCACCGATGAACGTAGTCTAGCGAATCTCTCCGCTACTTCGGTACCGCGAGAGTCGCTGCAGACCGTTCCTCCATTATCGGTATCGGCTCCGGTACCGGTACGGGTATCGACATCGGCACCGGTGTCGGTACCGTCGATGTCGGCAGACTCGCTTCCTTCGATGCCGAGCCTGGAATCGTTCTCTAGCATGGAGGACTTGGTACCGACTCGTCTCGGTACCGACCTCGGCCGGTACCGAAGACATCTCTTTAAAGAGAATCCGATGCTTCATCCTTTCAAGTCTTCCGATGCCGATGACTGGGATGCATCCATCGGTACCAAAGCTGAATTTTCAACAATTCCAGCTTTTACCCCTCATTTCAAAGGGTCCTCCTCAGGAGAGATTTCTTTTCAAGCTTATCTGCTTGATATGGCAAAACTACTTGCCATTTCTATACCTGGTAAGGAATCTATACCAGGGGATTCAGAAACTCTGCTTTTCCCCTGGAGTCCAAAGGAGGTGATCATGCTTCCTTTGCATCAGACCTTACAGGATCTATTTTTAAGAATGTGGGAAACTCCCTTGACGGTATCCCCACATTCTAAGACACTTGACACTATGTACAAAGTATGCCAACTTAAATCGATTTGGGCTAATTATATGAGCTTATCATTACTGAAAACTAATCATTAAATTGCTCAAACTACAACTTATGGAATTCACCGTGACTAGATTAATATCTATCAAGGTACCTGGGTCTCAGTAACAACCACGCAGCTATTTTTAACAACCTGAGATTCATTCAAACAGGCTGAGCTGCTTTTGACATCAATGACCCAATATCTGTGCCTTGATTTTTTTTATATATCGGACTATTTTCAATAAATACTAATATCCTTATATATCTCCTTCTTATTTTCCGTTTTTTTCTTTTTTTACGGTTTTTTTCTTTTTTAATATAAAACACTATATATATTCATTATTCGTGTGGTTTGCAAACAGTAGCCCTTCTGTTGTATATATTTATGCTTATGAGAGCTCCACTTGTCCTTATGGGAACTCCACTTTTCTTGTGATCAGCCAAATAGCATAAGATTACTAATGGACACTTATCTTTTTCCTTCATTTAAACGCTCCTGATCCATTTTTCCAAACATGACAATTGTAAAGTTGGCTGCTATGACTCGCGACTCTTGCTGAAAATCCCGACGCCGTTCTTCTAAGGTACCCAAGCGTTTCGCTACATTAGTTTCTTCAGGGGAATACACACGTTCATAAACGATTCTCTATAAAAATCCATATCAAAAAGTCAACATTATTTTTCAATTCCATTTTTCATCAGTAAATAAATATGTCGCCTGCTAAAACTTAAACCCTATCATGCAAATGTTCAGGGATTACCTTTAATGTTATCACTCCCGTTAATAGAGTCAAGGAGAATTCTTCAACTGCCTCCCGCTCTCTGTTCTGAAAAGACGCCGCGCATGCGGTATAGGGATCTATAACCTTCTTTTTAAACCCGTATTTAGCCCCTCCCTCTCATACAAGCTACTTGCCTCTTCATGAAGTTGCTCATTAAAAACATTGTGGACCATTGTTTCGCAATAGATCAAGTTGACAGACCGAGAGGAGGACAGTCAAGAGAACGTGTCCTATTGAAGTTAGAACAACGTTGGATATACACAGTAGACACAGTCAGTCCTCGGGAGCTGAACGCTTCCATAGAATGGTCACAATGTTTTTATTACCCCCTTTTCCAAGTTTAAGTTACCTGTTATAATGTAAGCACACCAGTGTTTTCTGATTGTGCAGATCTGTTACTTGTAAACCGCACTGAAAACAAATAGCGCGGTATATAAAAGATGTTAAATAAATAAATAAATAAATATTAGCAGAACTTCTGCTATAGCCATAGGGGCACGACGTATGGCCTGGCTCCAAGCTTCAGACTTGGACAGATGGGTACAAGAAAGGCTGGGAAATACTCCTTGTACTGGTGAGAATCTCTTTAACAAGGAAGCTTTTTTTTTTTTCAAAATTTTATTTATAAACCATCAAACATGAACGGCAAATACACAACTAATGACAGTCGCTCCCTGGGGTGGACTCTGATCCCCAGGGGGCGGAACACATGGATGGTTACATGATTTTTGAACAATTTCCCCATCCCCCCTCCCCCCCCAATCTCCCCCCAGTGAACCCCCCCCCCCACCACCCCAAGCATTACCAAACAGGACCAGTATATACACCCATATAGAACATCCATAAGTCTCCCCATGCAGATCAGGCTATCAATAGCCTAGTTGCAGGATTACATTGCGAGTCCGAGGACTTAGATTTTGAATATAGGGCTCCCACAGTAGCCAGAAAGTGGACCATCGCTTAACATGGCCTCGAGCAGCCCTACACTCCAGGAGCATAAGTTGATGGAAGGAGTTCCGCCACTCCCAAAAGGAGGGAGGGTGGCTGTCCCTCCACCCACGTAGTACTGGCCCTTTGCCCACCAGACATGCCTTCCGCACCAGCCAGCGACTCCATTTCCCCTTCGGAGAGGTAAGGCCCATGAGATCTAGAACGGTCAGGGCAGCATCCCAGTAAACAGGTTGTCCAAGGAGGTCAGCCATAAATGAGGCAATCCTCTGCCAGTAGGGGCGTATCCGTCGGCAGCCACACCACATATGGTATAATGTCGCCATAGGCTCCGCACACCGTGGGCAGCGACCATCCGCAGTCAGGTGGCAGCGAAGGACCCGCCGCGGGGAGAAGTGAACCCTAGTCAGACACTTAAGCTGGATTTCCCGCCAGCGGGCGCCGTCCGCCAGGCTCGCCACTCTCCGAAGGGCCACCAGAATCGTGTCAGGGGGGATCTCCCGCCCCATTTCCGCCCCCCAAGCCCGTTCCACATCGCGATAGTCCGGCTGCGGTCGAAACTGCTCCAACCTAAGATGAAAGGTCCGAATAGACGGCCGTTCAACTTCGCTGAAACCGAAGAACGCTATTATCTGGGCCGAACGGTCGCTGCATAGTTCCGTCCTCGAAAGGGAAGCCACGTAGTGGGCCACTTGCATATACGCGAAAAACTGTCGGGGCCCCAATTCATACTCGCGGGATAATGCGAGAAAGGGCTTAGGTTTGCCCGCCAAGTCCACCACATGGCCCAATGTATGTATACCTCTCTCCCCCCACAGATGGAACGCGGCGGTTTCAGTGCCCGGGGTGAAATTGGCATTGCCCTGAATGGGTAACCAGCTCGACACCTGTCAACGACGACCCCAGTAGGCATTCAAATACCTCCAAGTCTTACAAACCGGTGCCAATAACACGCTGTCCGCCAAGTGTGTAGGCCACCTACGTACCTCCAAATGCAAAAGGGCTTTTAGGGAGTGGGGTGCCACGTAGGCCTCCTCAAAAGCCCGAGGGGTATAAAGATCGGTGTCACCCAGCCAATCCCCTAGGTGACGTGCCTGGCAAGCCAGTGCATAGGCACCAAGGTCTGGGAGCCCCCACCCCCCCCTGTGCACCCTCCCCACTAGCCGACGATAGGAGATACGAGCTCTCGACCCCCCCCCAGAGAAGGCCCCGAAACTCCGCCTCAAAACGCCGAATATCCCGTCGGAGGATCCAAACAGGGAGGGTCTGTAACCAGTATAATATCTGCGGCAGAATGACCAATTTAATCGCCGCGATTCTCCCCATTAGAGACAGGGGGAGAGGCAGCCAGGCCTGCAGCTGAGTTCTCACCTTGTTCAACAGCCGTCGCAAGTTACTCTCATATAGTTGACCTGGCTGACAGGACAGTACAATCCCCAGGTATATGAACTGGCGCTCAGCCCATCGGAGGGGGAACTCGCCCGACCAGCTGCTCCGAAGTCGGCCAGAGACATCCAGGGCTTCGGATTTATCCTTGTTAATACTAAACCCCGCAAACTGCCCAAAGGCTCGAAGCTCCTGCAACAGAAGAGGCAGGGAATCCCCAGGGGAAAGCAAGTGCACCAATAAATCATCGGCAAAGGCTGAAAATCTTAAATTCTTGTTTGTCAATACCTACTCCCTGAATTGTTCGCATACCCGCCACTCGCCGCAGGAGCGGATCCAACGAGAGAACGAAGAGAAGAGGAGATAGGGGGCAGCCCTGGCGAGTCCCCCTTTGCAGCGGGAAGTTCTCTGATAATACCCCGTTACAAAGTATCGCTGCGGTCGGATTGGCATACAAACTCGCGACCATATTACAAAACAACGGCCCTATGCCATATTGTGGGAGGATAAATTTCAAATATTGCCAGTCCACCCGGTCAAAAGCTTTTTCTGCGTCAAAGCTAACCAATAGAGAGGACAGATGTCTATGCTGGACCCACTCTAAGGACGCAATGATCTTGCGTAAGTTACGGACCGCATATCGCCCCTTAACGAAACCGACTTGTGACTCGTGGACTAGCTGCCCCAAAAACTCCGCCAGGCGATCTGCCAAGATCTTAGCTGTTAATTTAAGGTTGAAATAAAGTAAAGAGATAGGACGATACGAGGCCGCAGAAAGAGGGTCCTTTGCCGGTTTGGGGATAAGAACAATGTGAGCATGATTAGCCCCCCACCGAAAGTAGCCTTGCTATGCTCTCCGATTATGTACAGCGGCCAGCATTGGGGAAATCTGTTCATTAAGAATCTTGTAGAGTTCGGCCCCCAGGCCATCAGATCCAGGGGATTTATAGCAACTGGCTTTTGAGATAGCCCCTTGCAGCTCAGCCACCGTAATCGGCCGGTCCAACTGTGCTCTTTGCTCTATTGATAGGCGAGGTAGGTCCAGTCCCCTCACATAATCCGCCATCTGCATGATGGAGGTCGCCTCCGCAGCATAGAGGTTCTGAAAAAAGGAACGGAAAATACGCACTATTGCCGGGCTTTCCCTATGTAAGGTCCCCAATTCATCTCGCAAGGCTGGTACCAGTTTAGAGCCCCTGGGTCCCCGAAGGCACCGAGCCAATAACTTCCCGGGCTTGTCCCCATACCGGTACAATTGGTAGCGGTAATATAACACTGACTTCTTAGCCCTCTGGTGTAGGAGTTCATTTAATTCCGTTTGGGAGTCCCACAGCTGCTTTTTAAGCCCTGCGGTGGGAGTTTGGGCCCATCGGCGTCTCAGCTTCGTCACCAATCTCTCCAGGTCAATGATACTTTCGGCCCTCAATCTTTTCCTGGCAAGGAACCCGATTATATCTCCCCACAGTACGACTTTCGCCGTTTCCCAGAGCAACTCTGGGTCATCCTGATGACCCCTATGATCAGCTTCAAATTCCTGCCACCGCCTCTGAATAAAGGAACGAAATTGCGCGTCTCTATATAATTCCAGGGGAAAACGCCATTGAAAGGCTCGAGGGGTACTCCCACTCCAAAGGACCTCCAGCCAAACAAAAGCATGATCAGAGATCTCTACGGGCCCTATCTGGGCATCCCCAACGTTGGCAAACAGCCCGGTGGACAGCAACAGGTAATCTATACGTGCGCTCGTGCCATGAGCCCGGGACTGATGCGTGTAATCCCGCTCGGCCGGGTGTAGTAATCGCCATGGGTCCACCAGTCCCAGCCTAGAGCAGAGGCGTCGTAATGCCCGAACCGTCGCCATCCTGTCTCTTTGCTCCCCCCCTTTTGAGGTATCGAGGTCGACATCCATGACCCCATTGAAATCTCCCCCCAGGATAACAGGGATCTCCGGCAACGTCTCAATTTTAGAGGCAAGGCGCGCATAGAGGGACAAATCTAGCACATTGGGACAATACACGTTACCGAGAATTACCGGCCTCCCCTCAAGGACTCCCTGCACCAGTACAAATCTGCCCGACGGATCGACCAAGTCCTTCACCACCTCCATCCTAACGCGTTTGTGTATCAAAAGTGGTACCCCTCCCTTCTTACCAAGGGCCGGGGCCCCCCAGACCTGTCCCACCCACCCACTCCCGGCAAAGCTTACAGTGCTCTTCGGCAGTCTGGTGGGTTTCCTGGAGCATAGCGATGTCCGCCCCCTGTCTCGCCAGGGCCTGCAAAATTTTTGCCCGTTTAATCGGGCTGCCCAGGCCACACACATTCCAAGAAATGATCTTAAGTGGCATGTATTACTAGACTAGGCCCAATAGTATCTGTTATGTACCATACAGAATATAGGGAAGACACCCCCCCAGCCTGAGGTCCTCCCCTATTTCCCCCCCCAAGATGATCCTCGCACCATCCCCTCAACTGGTCCCCTAAGATACAGCTCTCCTTCTCCTCCTCCTCCCCCTCCCGCCCACCCCCCCTCCACCCCCCTATCCCCTCTCTCCCCCCTCCTATCCCTCCCCCTCCCCCTCTCCTTCCCACTCCAATTCCTTATTTCTACTACCATCCTCCTCACCTCCTCTGTGTATTCCTAGATGCGTGAGGTACCCCCCACCCCTCCATTGTGCCGGCTCCGCTACGGGCCATCCGGGGTCCCCCCCCCCCGGTGCTTCCCCCCCCTCCAGATTCATTCCCCCTCCCCGCTCCCCTCCCCCCCCTCCGCCAGACACCCCCAACTACTCGGGCCGCCCCCCCGCACCCAAAGGAAACAACCAACATCCCCACTTAAGGGTAATTGAAACAGACCCCTTACCTCCCCCCTCCCCCAGCCCGGTTACCATCACCATCTCTTTACAGTCCAAAGTGGAGACTCCTAGCTTGTTCTTCACAGCAATAGTCCTCTCCTCCAGTCCTCAGGTCTCGACCGCCACTGCAGCCCTCCGCCGTATCTCCTCCACGTAGGGCGTTGCTGCTGTCGCGGAGTCAAAAGACCGGCGGGTCCCACCATGAGTAAAGATCAGCTGGGCGGGATATTGCACCATAAATTTGATATTATTGTCTATCAGAATCTGGCACAGGGGTCCGTACTCTCGTCGTCGCTGTCCCAGGGCCGCTGAGTAATCCTGGACGATACGTATCCGGACATTGTCCTTTTGAATGGTCCCTTTCTTTCGCGCAGCACGCAAGACCGCTTCTTTCTGTGGGAATCTCAGGAACCGTGCTAGGACCACCCTGGGTCGGCCGTCACTGGTTCTCCTAGGCCCGACCCGGTGCGCCCTCTCTATTTGCACTAAAGTGCCTTCGGGATCATTCGCCAGGATTTGTTTCACCAGGTCTTCTACGTATGATTGTAAGTCCCGATCCTCTATGGCATCCGGGATCCCAAGAAATCTCAGGTTATTACGGCGGGACCTATTTTCAAGGTCGTCTAGCTTGGCCTCCTGCCCCTGGAGTAACTTTTTCACCCGGGCCATCTCCTGCTGTAGCTCCAACACATGCTCCTCCGACCTCTCTATCCGATGCTCCGCCTCCTGCAGTCGGCTGCCCAGGGCCTCCACTGAGGTTTGGATTAGGTCCATGCGGCCCCGCAAGTCTTCAAACTGCGCAGACAGCACCCCTGCCACGGCCCTGGAGATTTCGTCCACCATCCCCGCCGTGGCCTTAGCCTCCCCTTTCAGCGGCGAGGATTGCTCCCCCCCTTGGCGGCAGGGGGGTCTTCTCCTTCTCCACCCGGCGGCCTCCCTTTGCCGCCATCGCCAAGGCCGCTGTTGTGGTCTGCACGGGAGGGGGGTCCTGACCCCCCTCCCCTCACCTCACCGCCGGGCGACGAAGGCCTTGGTTGCCCTCCTCCAAGGTGCGCTGTACAGGTCCCGTCCCAAGTCCCAGGCGCCACCGATTCTTCTCAGGCTCCCGTGCGCTGGAGGTAGGGTGCAGGTCTCAGGCTGCTATGCACTAGAGGTAGGGCACGTGTCTCAGGCGTCCATGCGCTGGAGGTAGGGCAGGGGTATCCAGCTCTTATGCGCCGGAAGCAGGGGCAGGTCTCAAACCTCCGAGAGCCAGGGGTAGGGCACTGGACCCAGGCTCCTGAACGTTGGAGGGAGGGCGCAGGTTTCAAGCTCCTATGCGCTAGACGCAAGGCACAGGTCTCAGGCTCCGTCGCGCCGAAGGCAGGGCACAGGGTGCAGGTCACAGGCTTCTGTGTGCTAGTGGCAGGGCGTCGGTCGGAGGCTCCGGTGCGCCAGAGGCAGGGGGTACTGCCCAGGCTCCCATGAGTTTAAGATAGGGCGCAGGTCACAGGCCCCAGCGTGCCATAGGCAAGGCACAGGTCTCCGTCATCCGTGTGCTGGAGATAGGACCCAATTTAGGCTGTTCAGCCCTCAAGGATCTCCCGGGGGGGCGGGCAAAACAGGCGGCGGCCCTGACCAAGGCCCAACGATAGTTCTCGGCCTCCCCCGGTAGCTGCTGCATCAGCCCCACTCTCAAGGCCTGCACTGCAGTCACGCGGGGGGCGGGAAGGGGCGAAGTGCACCGGCTGGAGTGCCGCCGCTACCGCGGGACCCCGCTCCGACCGCCGCCGAAGTCTTCAACGGGTCAACTCAACCCGCAGCGCGGCTTCTCCTACCGCGCGGCATCTGCTGTCCGGGTCTAGGCCGCCTCCTTGGATCGTCGTGCGGGGCTGAGAGGGGAGCACCGGGGCACCATCCCCTGCCACGGTCCAGTCAGGAGAGCTCGGGGGGGGGGGTGAAAAACCCCAAAATTAGCCCCGGTTACCACATTTATCTTTGCCGGAGGGGCGAGGGGGCCCAGAGCTCGAGCAGCGTGCGACTGCTCTAGCTCACCGCATCACCAGAACTCTAACAAGGAAGCTTTATTCCAAGCTCATCAGTTGAACACTGATATTGTGCATTTCAGAGGATTGTCAAGACTTTTTCCTCTATCCCAGCTACTAAAAAATCTCCTAACAAACTTTATCCCCCTAAGGGAAAAAAGTTTTATTCTTCTTCTTCTACCCATTATACAGATGTTTCCAAACAAGGGCAACATCACACCAGGCTAAGAAAATCAAAACCTCAACAGGCTCAGCAAACCCAGCAGTCGCAGGGTCTATGATATTTAATTCATTAAATCTTTTTTTCCTGGTTGAGGTTTAGAACCTGTAACTTACTTCTTATCAACAGAAGCATCTAAGGTTCATCTCATCCTTACTGATATCAGTGATACACTGACTCAATCCTCGATTCTAGGCATGACTCTCTTGCCACAAGAGAAATCCATCCTTTTAGCTCCAAGAGCTATTGAGGACAATCATGCCCTACAGGTAACAGGTTTCTCCTCTCCTTTTTAAAAAAGAAAAAAAGAGGAGTAACAACTATCAACAAGGTAGGCTATGCTCTTCACCTTGGCAGTTTCCTGTACGAGGATATCTCATATTTTTGCTACAAGGGGACTTTCCTTTGTCAGGGACTTACTAAATTGTAAGTCTTCTAAACTCTGTATTATTTTATACTCCTCTTACTCGAGACAATCAGTCTCTGAGTGATACCATTCTACTGGAGGGCTTACCTTTTAAGCCCATAGGTTTTTCTTCGATACCTCTTCCAGTACATGGTTTCCATTCAGAGTTTCTTCCCCTTGTCAATCTTCTCAAAATTTTTTTCTTTAAGACAGCTTATCAGACCATACTGGAGTCTTACCACTCCTATTTTTATGTCTGTCGGTCCTTTGCCAATCCATAGGACCTAACTTTTTCTGCTGCCTTAATAACTGATAATTCCAAGAGAGGTTCTTCAACTCGCTTGGACGATTTATCGTTGCAGGCCATTGGCCTGTCTACTGTTCTTATCCATCTTCAATTTTTTGGCTCCAACAGAATAGTTGAGGTTGCCTACTGGCGAGTAAATAGCCAGATTTCACCTGAGCAACCTGCAACATGCTCTCTGCAATTATACAAGAAAGCTCTGCAACTATGGGCCTTTGCCAGAGAGCGTCAGAGCCAGTCCTAGTAGGTAACTTCCAGATGGTTAAAAAGGCTTTGCCCAGTCATGCTCCTACACGACTGGTGTTTTCTTACTCTTACCATCTTCCTTAAACTTTCCTTTAGGGAAATGGAACCAGAATTTGGGCCACGTGAAAGCATAAAGAATTGCTCACTTCCCTAGATTGTTCCACATCTCCAGTGGATATTTTGCAATGGGGATGCATTCTTTCACTGCAGTCGGTCCTTAGTCTAGTACTTGCCTTCTCTTTCCTAATACTTCATTGGAACTTATGCTGACCAAAGAACGCATGATACTCATATTGCCCTTATAAAGGGCAAACATGGTATCCCTATATGTTGCGTCTTTTTCTCCAGCTACTACATGGAAGTTATAGAAGGACTCAGACTTGCTGTCTTCAAACTAAGGATCTCCTCTGCACCCCTTCACGTAAGCCTTCATGTCTGGTTATTTAAAGGCTAGAATCTTTTAAAACAAGCTAGACCTTTTCCTTCTTAGCAAGAGCATTCCACTGGCTCTTCCACAAAGAGATTCTCTACCCATGTTCTCAAGAAGGTGTTCTCCTTCTTGTTATTAGATGAATCTCTCTATACCTATTATATGGGTGTGTATATGTGTGTGTATATGTGTATGTATATGTGTATGTATATGTGTATATATATGTGTGTTTGTTAGGAGATTTAATGAATTAAATACACACCCATATAATAAAATATATATATTGTGACGCTCGCGCCCCTACCAGGCGGTTGCCTAGTAGGGACGGCTGGCCACCTTTATCCCTTCGAGGGTTGTATGTTTATGTTTATTTAGAATTTGATATACCGCTCAGGCCAGAGGCATTAGAGCGGTTTACAATGCAATTATTCAAAGCGCACAGGAAATTTTTATTCGGTTTCCAAAGTTGGCAGGTGATGAACATAAAAATTCTTTAAGCACTTTTTCCAGACAAAAGAAATACAGGATAATTTCTCCAAATCAAAATGTCCAAACAAAACTCACAGCAGTTTCTATTCTTCACTGCAATTGTTTGACATTACAAAACAAAAGCATTTGTAAAACTCTTCACAGCTTCCAACCTGCTGTTGCCACGCCCCATACAAACAGTTCTAACTGTTTGGGCCTTTACTGAAGTTTAGCAGTTTAAGCCTCCTAAGAGAGAGATTCCTAACATCTTGTCTTCAGGGTTACTCTTCTCTTTCAACTCTTGAAATCTGCTTTTAACTTGCAACAGCTTCCTTTTATATTTCACTGTTTTCTAACAGACATTACTATTGTATTTTAGTGCACAGCTCACATTCCATCTCAGAGGCTTCTGACTCAATAACACTTTCTTCAGGGCCTACCTCCATACTCTCAATTGAGCTACAGCTTTGTGCTCTCTGGAAGTGCTCTGGTGTCTTTTCCTTCAGAGTCTTCACAATGTTAAACAGTCTCTCACACTGCCTGGCCTTGGCTCCTCCAAGCCGGTCTCCTGTGTGTCTCTCCTGCTTAACCTCCCTCCCGAGATACTTCTTGCTGTGCTGAGGCTTCAGGTGTATGAAAGTCTCCTCTGAGTCAGAGCAAGAACTATTCTCGTGGCACTGCTCATTCCCTGCGTACCTTTCTTGGCTGCCTTTGTAATGGTTCTTCCATTTGCTGCTCTCCTTGGCTGCAAGGGTTTTCCACAGCTTGGCCCCAGATCTCTCCTGTCTGTGCCTCCTGGGAATTGGACTTGAACCTGGGCTAGGCCTTGAACTGCAGCTGCCACTGGTGCTTGCTCCTGCACTCCTCCTGGACCTTCTGCTCACAGCTCCTTCCTCCTCCTGCAAACTCAAACTGTGCCTCCCTCTTTTGTTTGTTCTTCCTCTGTTAACTGTTGAGCTGGGCAACTCCCTTCCTAGCTCCTCCCACTTGGACCTCCTACTCCTCTGCAGGGTTGTCCTGTGGTCTGTGATTGGCTTACCTTTGGCTCTGCCCTCTAGGTTTCTTTCAGTGCTTCTAGTATGGAGCCTAGGATTTTGGGCTCCCATCCCTCGCAATGAAAAAAAATCCTTCTTTTTTTAGTTTTCCCTAGCTGGGCTGCACTCACCTCATCACAATATATACACACCCATATAATACAATCTGTGCATATATATCTATATCTATGTATATGTAAGTGGAGGAGTATCCTAGTGGTTAGAACACCTTGCTGGGGAACCAAGCAACCGGGGTTCGATTCCCACTAGTACTTTTCTGGCATTGGGCAAGTCACTTAACCCTCCATTGCCTTGGAAGACAGGCCTGGCAATCTACTTCCGGTGACATTGCCAAGAAAACCCAGAAGCTCTGGGTTGCCTAGAGTCAGGACTTACGTAAAGGTCTATATCTATATAGATGTGTGTGTGTGTGTGTGTATATATATATATGTCTATATCTATATATCTGACTCTGGAGGATTTGTTATTGTCCATATCAATGCTGTTCCAGCATATCATAAGGGTTTACATGGACAACCAATTTCTATGGTAATTAGAAAATACTTTCTTTTACCGTACCCTTCAGGTGATCTTATATCTGAAGCCCTCTATGTCATTGTCCTAAGTGACATCAATTAGGAAAGACATTACTGATCGTCCAGAAATTGGAGGCTACAGCGCCTACTACAAATATAATTTTCTTTCCTTTGGATAAAAGGATCTTAACGACCCATCCTTTTTCTCGGCACTTATTCTAGAGCCTTATCTGCTCCAAGGACAAAGAACTTAAACCTTGCCCAGTGGAGATTTCGGCTTTCCTGCTGAACTCCTATCTCAGTAAACTTCCCCAGTTCTCCTTCTGGGATTAGTTCTAGCCATTAAGGCTTCTGAACTCTACCGGTATTGCAAGTTTATTCTCCTCCACTTCAGCGTGAGGTAATTGCTTGAGGATACTGTACTGGCTCTTAGTAGCAGACCCATATTAGCCTCAATAAACACTTGCAATATTTATCAGTAAGGTCACATTGGAATATTGTAATTCAATATTTTTGATGACATATCTGATCTACACAAGGCCTCCCCCTAGGCGCCTTGTTTAGTCAAGTTGTTTTCACAGCACTTCTCTTTTGATTCAACTACTACGCTCCATCCCTAGGATGCCTGAGGGTTTTGGGAAATAGCATGGCCCATCTTGCAGATTTGCACCATGCTGGGACTCCCTCTAGGCATCTTAGCTTGGGAGTCCCCATATGTGAAGACTCATTCCTGCTTGTTCCTGGAGATAGCACAGTTACTTACCTGTAACAGGTGATCTCTGGGAACAGCAGGAATAAGTCTTCACAACCCACCCACCTCCCCTAGGAGTTGTATCTCTATATCTCTCTCTCTTTCCCTTCTCTCTCTCTTTGTCTCAGCTTTAAATCTCAACTGGAGAGAGGCAGTTGGGAAAGGCGGGAAGGCAGCACGCAGGCGTGGTGGGATGCTCCCAAAAGCTTTCTAATTGGACGCTGGGGAGCGTTCCTGTGCAGGCTCCGTCGGTACCGACGTACCCATATGTGAAGACTTATTCCTGCTGTTACCAGAGATCACCTGTTACAGGTAAGTAACTGTGCTATATCAGGGCAGACTTTGAGACCAATGAAAAGTGCTGTGCTATGTTCATCAACCTCTCCCCAGCTTATGACACTGTCTGGCACTGTGGGCTGCTCCTAAAACTGTGGAACTGTCTCCAGTATCCCTATATGATAAGATGATTTGTTTGTATTAATCACAAACTGTTTAGACAATGGAACACCATCAGCTCAGGATCCTTAAGAAAGGTTCCTATTCTTTTCAGCTTTTATGCTGCTGATGTTCCACAAATCTCGGGAATGAAATTTCTTTATGCAATGACTTGCCTGTCCTCTATACCAACAGTTCTGGAGAGAAGTTACAACAATCTGTAGGAGAGACATTGAGGCTAGGCCCCTTGGTCTCCTGTGATATCATGAAAAGAGCCAAGAAATCAAATCCTTCCTATGGAATGCTGGGGCAGAACAGGTCATTCCTCTGTCCTTTCTCCATGGAAGATCCTTCCTCTCCACTCTTCATCTCAAAAAGAACCATAATAAATAACTGAAATATAAAGGAAGATTGTGAAACTACATTTGAAATCGTCCTGCTAGACCAGTTCAAACAAGTGAGTTGTGTTCCCCTAGCAGCAGATGTGGAAACAGAGCAAAAGGTTCTAGAGCAGCGGTTCTCAACCTGTGGGTCACCTCAGGATTTACCAGGGTTCACCTGGACAAATCCCGGGATATGCCGCCGCTTTCAAGTTAAAAAAACAAAAAACACACAAATTGCTGCCGCTGCCGAGTCCGCTTCTCAGCAGCAGCAAACTCACCGCCTCCCTTCTTCTGCAGCTGCGGCTCCCTTCCTTTGGAGGCGGGACAATGCTGCACGGAGCCCGGCGAGAGACAGAAAGGCTCCGCAACGGCTTCACAGGCACAGCCGCGGTTCCCTAAGAGACAGGGAACCGTGGCTGCAGAAGAACAGGGCAGTAGCAGGCAGACATAGGGAGAGGGGAAGAGGGGGCGGGGAACCTGTAACGGGGCTGACATGGGGGAGGGAGGGGGTTGACATGGATAGAGGGGAGGCTGACATGGACGGAGGGAGGGGGGCTGATGGACTGATGGGGTTAGGACCAGTAATGGGCTGATGGGGGGTGGTAAGACTGGTAATGGGGTTGAGGGGGGGACTAGCACTGGAAAAGAGCTGATAAGGGGAGTCTAGAACTGGTAATGGTCTGATGGGTGGGGGGGTAGGACTGGTAATGGGCTGATGGAGAAATTTCACTTACCGTTAATGTCCTTTCCTGGAATACTGCTAGACCAGTCCAGACAAGCAGATTATGTCCCCCTGCCAGCATATGTTGGAGACAGAGAAAAAACTCCAGAGCTGTGATTGGTCAGGCTCTGGTTGGTATAGGTGTCCCTCTAGTGGTCCTAGTCAGTATTCTTTGACAAGCAATAACTTAGGGAGAAACCCTGACTAATGAATTCAACTATGTACAGGTAAGCACTAATTTACTAAAACAATCAACTCGAACCATAAACTGAGGAGGAGGATCAATCGTTATCCCTAGGAGAATAATTCTGAATCCACTGCTTGTGGACCAACTCCGGAATATTCCAATTGGTTGTATTGGAGTAAAATAAACGTCGGCTGCTCTGCATCAGTAATATTGCCACTGACAATTGGGTGGGTTCTGGACTGGTCTAGCAGTATTCCAGGAAAGGAAATTAACGGTAAGTGAAATTTCTCCTTCCAGTTCATACTGCTAGACCAGTCCAGACAAGCGGGAAGTACCCAAGCTAACGACCCTCGGGGTGGGCAGAGAAAGCCGCAGACAGCACACCAACTCCAAAACGAGTGTCCTCCCTTGCCTGAACGTCCAGGCGATAATGCCGGACAAAAGTAGACAAGGAGGGCCAAGTTGCCGCTCGACAAATATCAAGGGGGAACCACATGAGAAGTTTTGGCCCAAGACGTGGCTTGAGCCCGAGTAGAATGTGCTCGAAGACCTGCCGGAACCGACTTTCCTTGAAGTATATATGCCGATTCTATGGCCCGACGGAGCCATCTGGCAATAGTTGACTTGGAGGCTGCTAGACCTTGGTGCGGTCTCGAAAAAAGAACAAAGAGATGGTCAGACTTGCGAAAGGAATTGGTAACTTTCAAATATCGAAGGAGAAACCTTTTGAGATCAACTGCTCGGAGACCTTTATGTTGACCAGAACATTGTTCCTTTGAGAAGGCAGGCAACAACAGAGGCTGACAGATATGAAAAGGAGTAATTACCTTAGGTAAAAATGAGGGAACAGTGCGAAGAGACACTCCTTCCGTGGAGAAGGACAGATAGGGATCTCTGCAAAAAAGAGCCTGCAGCTCAGAGATCCTATGAGCTGAGGTTATCGCCACTAAGAACACAGTTTTAAGTGTCAACTCCTTTGAGAAAATGTGACACATCGGAGTGGGACGCAAGGGATCGACCACGAACCAGTCCCCTGTAACACGTCAAGGTGGAAATCTGTACACGTAATGTTCCGAGAGCTAGGCCTTTGTCGAGGCAATCTTGAAGAAAGGCGAGAACGTCCGGGATTTCTGTTTTCCATGAAGAAAGACTATGTTGCTCACATCACGTTTCAAACACGCGCCACACCCTAGCATATGCTACCGATGTTGAGGATCTCCGGGTGTTGAGAAGTGTCGCCACTACTTTGGCAGAGTAACCTTTACAATCTAACCTACGCCTTTCAAGAGCCAGGCCTTAAGCAAGTAGGGAGTCAAATCATCCATAGAGATGGGACCTTGTTTGAGTAGTCCGAAGGATGCTTCTAGTCAAAGAGGAGACCCTCGAGATAACCTTATGAGATCGGCATACCAAGGTCTTCGGGGCCAATCCAGGGCCACTAGTATCACTGGCCCCCGGTGTTCTCTGATCCATTGTAGGACTCTTCCGATCATTGCCCAAGGTGGAAACGTATAAAGCAATCTGTGTTGTGGCCAGGGCTGCGCCAAGGCATCTTTTCCGTGAGATCCTTGTTCTCTCCGGCGACTGAAGAACAATGGTACTTTGGCATTCGTCGCTGATGCCATGAGATCCATTTCCGGCCATCCCCATTTTTTAACTATCTTTTGGAAGGCCTCCTGGGCCAGTTCCCATTTGCCGGGATCGAGCGTATGCCGATTGAGAAAGTCTGCTTTCACGTTGCTGGTTCCCGCAATATGCTGCACTGAGAGAGCTTGGAGGTGTCTTGCCGCCCAAGGGAAGAGAAGAGACATATCCTTTGACACCCCTGCACATTTGGTGCCACCTTGGCGGTTGAGATAGGTCACTGGTGTTGTCGCACAAAATCCGAACCGCTTGACCCTGGAGACAATACTGAAACTTTAGTAAGGGAAGGCGGGCTGCTCTTGCCTCGAGACAGTTGATCGTCTACCGTGACTCGCACAACGTCCATGTCCCTTGCGTTGAATGGGTTTGACAGTGCGCTCCCCATCCGGTCAGGCTGGCGTCTGTGGTCAGTAAGATACAGCTTCGGCTCTCCAAGAGTACTCCCTTGAGGAGCTTGCGTGATGACAGCCGCCATCGCAGACTGCGCCGGACCTTCAGCTGTACCGGAAGTTGGATCTGATAGTCCTCCGCTACTGGCGACCATTTATTTATTTTTATTTGCAAAACTTTTATATACCGCCAATTCCCAGGATCAGTGGCGGTTTACATCAAACAATGTTAAAGTACATGGAACAATGTGCAACTATCTAACATACATGGAACTGTAAACAACTATATACAAGTAGTATAACCGATTTAGAACTATTTACAAGTCGCTACATATTTTTTACATATATACATGTTTAAAGAATTGTCTTGAGTTCAGTAATCGGAATTGTAGTGAATCAATTTGAATGTGTGTATTCATGTCGAGTTATGGGGGTTGGGAGGCCATGTCCAAGTCACAAACTTTGTTGGAGTAGTGTTGTGTGAACAGATATGTTTTTAGGTCCTTTCGGAATTTTTGTAGATCTTTTCTCTCTCTTAATTGATCTGGGAGGTTGTTCCATAGGGTTGGTGCTACAAATGAGAAGGCGTGTTGCTTGTTGTGTGTTTTGTCTTCCTTATGTCAGGCACTATGATGGTATTAAGGTTCCTTCTTCGTCTTATTCTGTTTTCAGGAGGGCTGTGGATAAGCGTGGTTAGGTATGATGGGGCAATCTTATTAATTAATTTGAAGGTGGTCAACAGTATTTTATATTGAATCCTGCTGGAGATGGGTAGCCAATGTAGAGAGAATAGGATCGGGGTAATGTGGTCAGTTAGCTTGGCTTTGAATATTATTCTTGCGGTAACATTTTGGGCCATTTGAAGAATTTTTAGATTCTTCTTTGTTATGCCATGTAGTATGCCATTACAAAAGTCAAATCGTGGGGTTATTAAGGCTTGTGTGATAGTTCTGAAATTATCATTTTCTATGAGCGGCCTCAGTTGTTGAATGGAACGAAGCTTGTAATAAATTGTTTTTGTTATTTTCTTAATGTGAGTTGTGAAACTGAGAGTCTTGTCAAGGGTGACTCCTAGGTATTTAATCTTTTTTCTTTAACTGGAAGAGTAAAATGTAGAAGTTTGATGTCAGTTGGTGGTGTAAAATTCGTGTTTCTTGTTGTAAATAGAACTTCAGTTTTTTTTTAAGTTAATGGTCAAATTGTTTGACCATCTTGAGAGGAGAGTGTGCTGTAGACAGTGCATGTGCACTCTGGCCCAAGGCACAAGCTCAATGGTGACGGCCATGGACCACAGGACTTGGAGATAATCCCATGCTCGTGGAGCTTTTTGAGCCAGAAACCTTCAGATCTGAAAAGCCAGCTTGAGGAATCTTTCCCGAGTCAGGAATACACACCCCTGATAGACTTTCTAGGAGCACGCTTCAATACCTATTTGTTGAGACGGGAGAAGACAGCTCTTGGGACGATTGATCACCCAACCGATCTTCTGCAGGAAGGACACTACTGTTGAGACAGTCTTGTAGGCTTCCTGGAGGGAGTCTACGTGAATGAGCCAATCGTCTAAGTAAGGGTGTACCCTGACACCCTGCTTGCGTAAGGCCGCTGCTACGACTACCATCACTTTTGAGAAGGTCCGAGGCGCCGACGCGAGGTTGAAAGGCATTGCTCGAAATTGATAATGTTGGCCGAGGACTGCGAAGCTGAGGAAGCTCTGGTGATCGTCTCGAATGGGAATATGAAAATACGCTTCCGCTAAATTTAGGGAAGCCAGAAACTCCCCTCTCTGCACCGTAGTTTGAATGGCTAATCATTTGTCCAACAAGCGTCCTGGAGAGACTAAGAAGGCGTCATGAATGGGTTGGCAACATTCGAGAGCGTAGTCGTGAGAAACTATGTCAAGGACCCATTGATCTGAATTTATGCGTGCCCGCTGACAAGAAAAAGAGAGCCAACCACCCCCCGACAGGCGGAGGCGTCTCGAGTAGGCGCCTCGTCCCATCAGCGGGAAAGACGGGAGGTTCCCGTAAACGTCACTGGGCCTGAATAGGAGTTCCCCGAAAGGACTGTGATCTTTGTCCGAAGTGATTGGTAGGAGTGGATGAAGTATTTGGCTTAAAGGATCTGTATCTCCTAGAGTCGCGAGTTCTAGAAAATCGTCGAAAGCCTTGGGACCGAGACCCACGACGGGAGAATGCCTTTTGGCTTGTCCTCTGGCAAGCACTGCAGATTCACCTCCCCCAGATTTTTTACTAGTTTATCGAGATCTTCGCCAAAGAGGAGTCTCCCTTTAAAAGGAAGTTTTGACAGCCGCGTCTTAGAGGCAACATCCGCTGCCCATTGACGCAGCCAGAGCCGTCTCCGAGCCACTGTCACCGCTGCTACCGAATGAGCTGACAGCCACAAGAGATCATAGAAGGCATCTGACAGAAATGCAGTGACGGATTCTAATCAAGCCAACTCGGGATCGTCTGGAAGCTGCTGAATTATTTATTTATTTACTTACATTCTCTTATATACCGCGCTATTCTGCATCAGTGCGGTTTACATTGAACAAACTGAAATTACATTGAACAGGGCATTATAACTTGGAGATAACTATTTTACAGGGAACATGAATCGATCGAAGGGAAGCCCGCACCGCTAGACCTCAGCACACTGCTGCTTGAAGGGAAAGAGTGGATGACGAAAAACCCGTCTTTAGCAGACTTTCAACTTTCCGGTCTTGCTTGTCGCAGAGTGCTGCTCCGCCCTCAACTGGAATTGTGGTATGCTTGGTGACACCAGTCACTAACGCATCAACTTTCGGGTATGTCAGCCAACGATCTAAGTCAGAGGGAGACCAAGGGTATAACTGACCAATATAGTGTGCCGTACATAGAGAGGACTCTAGAGAATCCCACTCTCGAGATACCATTTGCTGTAACTCGGCTGGAAAGGAAAAAGCTTTGGGAGGCTTATGAATGCCCTGTAAAATGGGATCCGGCTGCAAAAGGGTTTGCGAACTCTGAGGATCAGGTGTGTCGGCTAGGCGTAGCAACTCATCACCTGTGTGATTAGGGCCGGCAACTCCTCTTTCTTAAAAGGCCTGATATCTTGAGAGTCCTCTTGAGCTGTCAGTGAAGAATCAGATGGAGAATATTCTCCATCTTCTTTCTCCGACGAATCAGGGCTTACATCCAAAGATTTAAAGTCTTCTTGGATCTCCGCAGCGTCCCGTAAGCTACATGCAACATTCCTAGAAGGACGTACTGCTTTAAGGTCTGAGGTCTTATGGGACTGCTTGCTGCTTATTACATACCATCCTCCTTCCAAAAGCCATCACAAAATGCAACAAATCCACTAGAAAGCATGCCTTTGCTTTGTTTGCCCCCTCATGCTGGAACTCCCTCCCAACAGAAATCCGGACCATAAACAACCTCCCCCAGTTCAGAAAAGCCCTCAAACAGCACCTATTTATACAACACTTTTGTAACTCCGACAGCATCACCTAGACAGTATCACATGACCTTACAGTCTCTCAACCCAATGCCGCCTAACCAATCTCCTATGATAACTCTCCACCTCATCCAACCTTCCCCTTCAGGGCCTGTATCATAAACTCAGCTATGATGCAATCCCCTTTTGTATATTATGTATAAAGTTCACCTGTTATCCATGTTTAAATTCCCTGTTTTATGTAAGTTCAATGTATGGCTGTTCCACATTGTACCAACTTGTTCCTTGTAAACCGCGCTGATGCCGAATAGTACGGTATAGAAAAACGTTAAATAAATAAATAAAATGCAACTGTGCAGAGAAACAGTTATTACAGAGGCTTAAACTTTTTTTTTAAACCAACAATCAATGTAGGCTTAGGGAAACAGAAGGCTCTTCAAAGAAAAGGGATTTTGAAACTCCTTGTGCCTTCACAGCATGTTAACTGCTTTGAAATGGCTGCCCAGAGCGGCTCCCTCCAAAACAAAAATGAAGATAAATTTCTCCCGATTTTCAAAATGGCTGCCGGCACAGAAAAACTGCAAAATAAAAGTTTCTGAAGCTCTAAAAACCTCAAAAACGCAGCAAAATTGCTGGGGGAGAGGAGAGGAGTGCTGCCAAAAACTGAAGAGACACAGACCCGGTGATTCCTGTGCTACCGGAAGTAAGAAATCACTGCGAGGGAACCCAAGGAGGTACTCACTGTGCTGCAGAGAAGCAGAGGCTTGCAGGGAAATGCTTTAAAGATGCTGTAAAATTTAGAACTGTGACTGGATGGCAGAAACTTTGATAGATTGATCCACCCCTAGCTACACAGGCTCTGTGGCAGAGGCTAGGAGCTGATTATAATGGGGAGCTCTACTGATCTAAGGATCAGGAGCTCAGACCCTGCTGTATTGTCACTAACTATAGTTTAAAAGCAATACAGCTATAAGAGAGGGGACCTGGGAAACTCGGAGAAACACCTCTTGTGTGCTCAGAGTGCATCCAGGTAAGAAATAAGATTGTTTAACACCTTCATCTGCTGGAGACAGAGAAAATACTGACTAGGACCACTAGAGGGACACCTATACCAACCAGAGCCTGACCAATCACAGCTCTGGAGTTTTCTCTCTGTCTCCAACATCTGCTGGCAGGGGGACATAACCCGCTTGTCTAGCAGTATGAACTGGAATAGGGGAGCCTAGCACTGGTAATGGGGCTGAGGGGGGACTAGCACTGGAAGTGAGCTGATTGGGGGGGCTTCAACTGTAAATGGGCTGATGGTGGGGAGGGGAGGATAGAACTGTTGGCCTTGGAAGAAAACTTGGGGCTAGGGCTACAAATGGGCTGATGCGAGGGGATGGGAGAATGGGACTGGAAGGGAGTGGATGCTGAGAGGGGTTGCCATGGTATTTGGACTAGAAGGAGCTGGACAGTGAGGAAGGAGGGGGACTGGAAGGGAATGGACACCAGTGGCAGTCATGGGAATGCAAGTTGACATTGGGAGGGACTGGGAGGGAGGACTGGAAAGAGGCTGATACTGGGAAGGGTTAAGAGGACTGGAAATAGGCTGTTGGAAAGAAGTGAAGAAAACTAAAGAAGAGATAAGAAATGGCAGATGGACAATAGACCACAGAAAGAGAGCTAAGAGACAGGAAAGCAGAAGCCTCAGCTCGGAACCAGCATGATCAGAGAATAAATTGGTCAGACAACAAAGGTAGAAAAAATAATTTTATTTCATATTAGTGATTGGATTTTGTGCCATCTTTATATTTTACACAGTATTGGGGAACTGCATCTCTTATTTATCTGATGTTGCACTGCATGTGGACTCTGGCTTCTTGGGGTTTCAGTTTAAATTTTGTCTACATATTTTTATTTTTACTTTAGATTATGGTTACTTATTCTGTACTTGGTGAGGGTCGATGTTGTGAGTGTGTGACTGAGGCCAGATGTTCCGATAACATGGAGTTTGTACATAAAGATCTATACCAGCGGTTCTCAACCTGTGGGTCACCTGACAAATCCTGGGATATGCTGCCTCACTCCGCCTTCAAAAATTTAAAAAAAAAAAAAATTTTTAAAGGGCACGTTGCTTCCGCTGCCGAGTCTGCTAACATTTTTGCCCTTCGTCAGTCTTTTTGAATAAAGCATACTAAAACTACAAAATCATAATAATTTCAAAATCAAATATTGTTACTTATTATTGTGATTAATTATTGTGGTTTAAATAAGTACATTTTATAAATAAAAACATATTGCAAAGGCCTATAATATACTAATAATTCAACAAATGATTACAGCGACAATGCGTTAATGGTAAAGGAAGAGACACATTTGATTTTAACATTGGGGGTCATCACAAGTTGACCAGTGGTAAAAGGGGTCACGGTGCAAAAAAGGTTGAGAACCACTGTTCTAGAGGCTTCTTATGAAATCACCATGCTGTGATCAGCCTGAGCTACTAGGGGCAAAGCCAGTATTTCTTTGTCTCCACTAGATGTTATATGTATGTTGATCAGCTCTGGTGAAAATCTGAATAAACAAGGATTTTATAAAGAGATGTTATAGCCTTCCTATAGTCAGTTAGGTCATTGATGGTTCGTATAGCAGCGGGCAGTTCATTCCATAGTGGGGGAGCATATATGGAGAAGGCTCTTTTGCAAGAAGATTGTCTGGCTTTCGTCTTGCTTGTTGGGATTTCCAAGGTGTTACTAGATGTTGTTCTTGTTCTGGTCTGTGTGTTTTCTTGATCATTGACTGAAGGATAGGCGTTGATAAGTTATTGATTATCTTGAATATTATTAGTAGGTCAGTAAACTGTGTAAATGCCTTTAGAATACATAACAACATGGAACAGAACAGGAAGCATAACTTTTATATAACTGTGCCCCCTGTATATGGGTAAAGTTATGTGTGTATGGCTTGTATGTATCTAAGTTTACTTGCTGTTTGAGGAAGGGTTTCTGAGGAAGGAGTTTTCCCTTAACTGATACTATTGAAAAGCACAGCACACATTTCTCACTAATGTCAGCAGTTATAAAATTACCTCCAAAAAAAGGACTTGCCCAAAGTCAAAAGGAGCGTTGTGGAGTAGTTAGATTTGAACCCTGCCCTCACTAGTCCACACCTTCTCTTTCATCAGGAAGTGCTCCTTCTCTTTAATTCTCATAGAATTTCATACTCTCGTAGTGATGGTGTGTAAAATCTTGGATACGATTCTGAGGGGAGAAGGTGTTGAAGGGCTAAGCAGTCATCCTGCAAGAGGATCACTGGAGTCTCCTAAATCAACGTTAATACTAAGGGACCTCATAATGTGCAGCTTCTTGAAAATATATCTGGTTAATATGAAACAATCACAGCTTTCCTTCTTCTTAAGTGATTCAAGTTCTTTATTATAAAAATGTATGACTTGTTCAATTACCAAAATACTTCAAGTCAGATATAATGACCCCCCAGGTCCCTCTGATTTATGATAGACGGCAGTAGTAGATCCTCCCTCCACTATCATTTTCTGCTCCCTAAGAGCTACTGCTGTCTGTTTTTCAGTCAATAGAAATAGAACTCATTTTTCATGTTTATTCCTGAAAACAGGCTATGAAGGAATCAATCCTGATATATTATCAAAGATTAAACAAGAGGAAGAGCCGAATGTCTGGGATCTCCAGGAGTCAGAAGAAAGAGCAGTTACTGACTCATATCCAGGTGAGTAATAATAAATACTATATTGTGTAATAGGAGATATTTGCAGAGTATAGCTGAGTAATGCTAATTTAATTACCTGCAACCTCCCATATGGAGAATATAAGCCCTCAGAGATAGGAGATGCCATTCAATGGAACCCAGGAGAATAAGCATGTTCAAGTCAGGACCAGGAGAATAACCATAGGAGGTCATTCTGTACCCTGAATAGAGGGGTTGGACGTCCAACCTCCGCTCAGCCCCAGAATGCTATTCCAGTGCCAGTGCTCCCCGTATGTGCAGAGCGGGGAGCACTAGACGTGGGCAGGAGGGGCAGAGCCATGTGTTGGGATGTACAGAGATCATTCAGGTCAGGCCTGTGTACGTACCTCGGTGTGGAGATGGATGCCCGCCTTATTCCTCCTCGAGAGGGGAATATGTGCCAGGTAATCCGGCAATCACTTCCTGTAGCCCCCCCAACCCCATTGTGTCGCTGTGTGAGAGCTCACGCCGCCTGACCCTGGCCTTGAGGGCTCCCACCAAGGGTCAGACAGTGCTGTGCTGGGGCCGCACTAGGACCAGGCATTCAGCACCTCTGACTGTCTCAGTGCCATGACAATGGGACACCAGTGCACCAGCATGCCAGCTGGTGTGATGTGGACAGGCAGCCCAAGGGACATCCCCTGCACAGGAATAAGGAGCACCCCCAGACATCTATGTCCCCAATTCTGCCATTGCAGGTACGACCGGGCCCCACTGTGGCAGAATCGGGTCCATCTCCCGCACGTCTGTTTTTCTGCCCAGCCAATGCGGGCGGACGTTTCGGAACCTGAATGTGCCTCATAGTGTTTATTTATTTATTCAACGAGTTTTCTATACCGCCTTATCCTTCAGTCAAAGCGGTGGGCAACGGAGGGTTAAGTATCTTGCCCAAGGCCACAAGGAGTGCCCATAGAACTAGAAACCCCAGTCCCTCCGGCCTGAGATTGCTGTCCCCAGGTGGGACTTGAACCCCTGGCCCTCCGGCCTGAGATACCTTGTCCTAACCACTAGGCCACTCCTCTTTACAAGAGGCTCTGCCAAACATGGAGGGCCCGACATTCTAAAGGCATTTACACAGTTTACTGATCTGCTAAAATAACCCCAATTATCAGGTACTTCAGTAATTGTCAGTTACCCTCTCAACATTGAGGCTGTGAGGACCAGGGATGTAGCAGAGTTCTCTGAAGCTGCATGATGAGGGTTAGGGAACTTTCCTGTTCAGAGGAGATGGGAAGAGGTTCTCCACTCCAGTATGTGGTTGTAGAACACGACTCAGTTTGTCTGCGAGGACGTTGTCTTTTCCAGCAAGATACATGTCTCTGAGAGTTATCTCATGTGAGATGAACCAGCTCCCCATTCTGACAGTCTCTGACACAGGACAGTATAATCCTGTTCTTTCTCGCTTGTCACTTGGTACATATCTGATTGATATGAGCAGAGATACCAAGGCTGAATCATCCCAGAGAGTGAACTCCAAAGAGTGAGATTTATTCAAATGGTGCATCCATGGTATAAATCTAGAAAGATTTTAATGTAATGTTGCTTTCCAAATGAAAAAGAACAACATCATAAAATATTTGCTTTTCTTTGGAGCCTTTGAAAGGATGTAGTCATAGGGGAGACAATTTGGGTAAATTTTCTGGGCTGAAACTTGTTCTCCACACAGTGGCTAAAACTATGTGCCGAGGTTTCACAGCACCTGGACTGGCACTGGGGAGGCAGTACACAGGAAGCTGGGCTCAGATTTCTTCCCACTGGCTGGGCTGCTTGATTTTTCTTCCCTTGGGCTTGTCTCCTATGAAAGCAGTGGTCAGGATCAGAGCACTGGTACTGAGGCTCTAATGCTTGAGGGAAGGGGCTCAAAGAGTGTGAGAGTGAGAAAGCCTTCAAATGAGGGAGACACACTGCTTACAAGTGAGACTTGGCACCTCTGCATGGAAAAAATCTTTTGGTTTATTGTCGGATCATGTTTTTTATTTTTTTTAAACTTTATTTATATTTCGAGGATTAAATAGATCAGTACAAACACTTGGAAAACTTAACACAACAAAGGATCTATGAACCCTGGGGCACACCGCTAATCACCTTCCTTTCATCCGAGTGAGTTCCATTTACCATTATCTTCTGTCCTCTGTCAGTCAACCGATTTCTGATCCAGTTCACCACCTTGATCAGCATTTTAATTTAAATGCCAGGAGCAGTGTTTAAATTAGTAGCTGTATTCAGCATTGCTATAGGTGTAATCAACACTGAAGAATATACTTAGGGCCCGATTCCGTCCCTCATGTAGATCCCCTCTGTGCGTCCGGTCTGAACCGGACGCACAGAGGAGATTGTGATTCTGATCCCGCGGGGCATGTCTAGTCCCACGGGATCAGAATCGTGAACAGTCCTGCAATGTGTAGGCTGGGACTGCAAGTCAGTCCAGCCTGCATGTGCAAGACTGCTCCCAGCTAACTCAGTCAAGGCTCCTGAAAAAAGGGTTTATTCACTGCAACCCGAACCCTGATCTGGTCTCCTGAGGCCAGTGTCGGGCTTCAGGGAATGTCCCCTTGCCCCTCCTGCCCCATCCGCACCCGGCATTAAAATTAAGACATGTCCAGTGAAGTATTCTGACTCGGAGGTGGAATAACTTCCCTGCACATGTCGCTGGCCCTGGACGTACAGGGCTGACATTAGAATTGTCCCTGTACGTTGTCACAAGCACAACGCCCGAAGCCACTTGCCTTTGGTGGTCGAGGGGCGTGGTGGTTGAGGATTCCTTCTTCTGTCAGCTCCTAGCAGCCTATTTCTTCGTGTTGGTTTCTGGGAAGTGTAGTACTGCTAAAAATATGTTGGTGCTTTAAGTAGAAGGTTTGTAGTTGAGGTAACCGAGGGTAAGGCTTGTAACAGAAAGTTTATTTTCATAACACAAAACACAGCAGGTTCAAGGTATCATTTACAGGATTACAATTGTAGGATTTGCTTAAGGTCCAGCAAAAATGGCAAACAAACCAAAATAACTCAGAAATGGCAATTTAAAGTCCTCTTACTTGCAGAAGCAATTGCCTTTATAAACTAGGCTGCCACTTTCCTTTTTAGTCTTTGTTAATCAGAGCATAAAGAAAAATTCAGGCTTAATTCTTCTACACCAGTTTGGTTTCTGCCAGCCTCAAAAAAACTTCTCTAGGCTGCCAAACTTAGAACAAACCAATCATTCCAAGCTGTTATAAACACTCTTAGCGGGCTTTTCATATAGGAGAGGGACATGCAAAAACTCTTATAGCAGCTAACTTGGCTTCTCTTGCTGTGGCACAGTTCAAACACAGGTGACAACAAGCATGAATCAGAGCTTCCTGCTCAGGCTTACGTTGCAATAAATTTCCCTTTTAAAACAGACAGGAATTTACCTCCACACTGCTTCTGTCATATGGTTCACTTTCAAGGAGAATTGCTTCTTTCAGGGCTAGCTTTTCCTCAAGACCTCCTGTCTAGAGCTTGGCATAGAGAGCAATCCATAAAGCAATCTTCTTCCCCCAACTCTGACACTGGTTCTCCTGACTGCATGGGTTCTGACTCGCCGACCTGGTCAGACTGCTCAGCTGACAACCTCTCTGGTAGTCTGAAAGCTTCTCCACTTCCTGGTCCCCACCTCTGCTGCCAACCTGTTGCAGGGAATTCTCTCTGAGCTCTGGGTAGCTCAACTCTTCTCCAAGAATCCACTCCTTCTCTCTGCTTCTGTCTCAGCTGCTCTCCTGGCTGCTCTCCTTCCCTCCTCTCTCCCTTTCTGCATAATCTAACCCAGGCTTATACCTCCAGGGTCTTAACCCCACCTCTTTCTTTCCCAGGTGTTGGTAATCCCCCTGCCTTCTGATACTAGAATAATCAGTGCACTTATTAAAGAAAGGGCTCTGGTCCTCGTGCTTGCAATCCCTTTCTTGCTTTATCAGTCATTGGCTGAAACCTATTCCAGCTGGGGTTTTTCTGTCTTTGAAACCTGGCTGTGGCTTTCTCTCCCTGCACTCCTAGAATGGGACCCTTAACCAGGGTGAATTCCTTATGCTTCTCACCACCCCCACTCTCAGGATAGCTGACTTTGCCACAGCGTCCAGGGCCAGTGACCGCCAACTGCCTGCCCGGACTTCACCCGCAGACTGCCCATTCCCCGCACAATCGGCGGGGAAGTTAGTCGGGGGCAGCAGCCGGCAGGAATAGCGGGGATGGATGTCCCGTCAGGCCATCCACCCCCTCTATTAGTAGCACATAATAACCCCCTTAGTACATGGTAACTGCTCCCTTTGCTATTCAGCAAATTAAACTAAACATACAGTTGTGGTCAACATTATTGTCACTTTTGCATTTTAGGTATGTTGTGTACAATGTCTTGAGAAATAATTGGAAATATTCCAAGAATATCATCATAATATGTTAATAATATGTGCAAAGGTGTACAACAAAAAAAGATGTCTGTGCAACTTAGATGTAGTATTTTTTGAGAAAAAAACCAAACAAAATATTACCTGGACAGGATTAATGGCACCCTTCACTAATATTTGCTTGCACAACCCTTGGCGGAGATGACAGCCTCCCAACGTTTCTTGAAGCCATTTATACGTTTTGTACATCTGTCTTCTGGTAGTTTCTCCCACTCTTCGGCTGGATTCCTTTTACCAATGGTAGATTTCAGCTCTTTTCAAAGATTCTCGATTGGATTGAGATCAGGACTCATTGCTGGCCAGTTTAAAACAGTCCATGGGTTCCTTTTTAGCCATTCTTTTGTACTTTTGGATGTATGTTTTGGGTCACTGTCCTGCTAAAGGACCCATGACCTTCAATCCACATTTTGCTCCAAAATCCCTTGGTAGTTCTCTGACTTCATGATTCCTTTAGTATGTTCCAGGCCTCCAGTTCCTGAGGCAGCAAAACAGCCCCACAACATTATGAAACCTCCACCATATTTAACTGTAGGAAGGGTGTTTTGTTCCTTTATGCTTCATTTCTTCGCTTGTAAATGTATCGCTGGTCTGCATTGCGAAAGAGTGCAAGTTTTGGTTTCATCTGTCTACAGAACATTTTATCCAGAAGGATTGTGGTTTCTCAAGGTGGGTTTGGGCAAACATCAGGCATGCCTTTCTATGTCTGTCTTTGAGTAGTGGAGTCCTCCTTGGCCTTCGCCCATGAAGTTCTTCTTTGTTTAGGGCATAGCTCATGGTGTGGTTTGAAACCACCACTCCAGATTTCTCCAGGTCAGCTTTAAGCTCTTTGGATTTTCTATGTGGTGGTTTTCCAACAGTTCGCACTAACCTTCTAAGACTTCTTTTCCTTTTCCCACACATCCTGGGAGGTTCTTGACAGTTCCATTAGCAGAAAACCTCTTAATAGCATTGTGAACTATAGAGACAGGAATCTGAAGGTCTTTGGAGATGGCTTTGTACTCCTTTGAAATTTGATGTTTGGTGATAATGGCTTTTCTGACGGTCTCAGGCAGCAATCTTGTCTTTACCAAAGAGCAGACACAGTCAAAGTAAAGCAATGGGGCCTGCTGGCCACACAAACCCATCCTCATCAGTGCATGCTTTTACCTGCAGGAAGAATGGGCAATATGCAAATAGTCTATTTATCCTTGCAAGTGATTTTTTGAAAAGCTCCTCATTATGGGGGTCATCCTCACTATTCGTCCCCCTCTGTATTCCTGGCTAATCTCCGCGTACAAACAAGGTGTTTGTTTGTACGGGGAGGTTAGATGGGACTGGGAAGGGGGTGGAGTTAGGGCGGGCAGTGGGCAGTCTACGGCCATGGACATACAGGGCCGATTCTGATGTCAGCCCTATACGTCCAGGGCCGGCAGGCTGAACAGGGACTTATTTCACCTCTGAGGTAGAATAGGTTCCCCGGACAGCAGGGGACTGCTGGCCTTGGCAGCGGAAGGGCTGAGAGAGGGTGCAGGTGATTCCCCACAACCCAAACCTGGCCTTGGGAGACCTGATCGGGAGTCGGACTGCAGGGAATTGCAGAGCACATCAGCAGCTGGGGATCGCGGCTCCTGAATGGAGCCGCATTGCCGTGGCAACCAGACACCATGGCGCCACGGCTCCATTCAGGAGCCTTTGACTTAGCCAGGTAGAGGCCTGTAATTGCAGGCCGGCCAGAATCAGGTCCCAGCCTGCTCGTACAAGCCTACTCGTGATTCTGATCCCACGGGGCCAGACGTGCCCCACGGGATCAGAATCGCGTCTGCCTCTGTGTGTCTGATTCCGATCGGGCGCACAGGGGCATGGACATCCTGAACAGAATGCGGACCTATGCATATATTTACAAAACAAAGCTTAATATTTAAACATGTGACATCCAAATATGAATTTATCTTGCACTGTTCTTGGAGGGATTGTATTGAACTGATGAGATTTGAATTTAATAAAGAAAATCTTGCACGGGGGGGGCTTGTGGTCTAAAAGCTAATTGCGAAGGAGTGCAGTGCGGACATGATGCCTAATATACTTGCAACTGTCCTGCAATTATGCAGTTTTCCTGAGATATGTAGGGCCTCTGAGCTGCATGTTTTTCTCCTGAATTTCCTTCTAATGGCTCTTCACAGGAAAAGTTTGAAGTCACCTGTGCTAAACCATAGAATTTTCTATCACAAAACCCATGATGTTATTGTGTGATCCCAGAAAATTAATTTCCGGGATCATTAGTAGCTTTCCATAGTCATTAATGCATCATTAATGTCTTCTATTTGTATCCTGCAGATAATCAGTCCATCCAGGAACAGAAGAAGGAGGAGAATCGAGAAGAACCTCCTGTAGAAATGGAACAATCAGGAAGTGTCTCTGAGAATATTTCCCATAGGACTGAGAGGAAAAACACAAGGAATAGTCAGCAGGAATCAGAGAAGGAGCAGAGAGACCCGGCAGGAGACTCACCGGATGGAGTCACTGAGTGTGAGAGAAGTGACAGGGAGCTCACAGACATCCCTGAGCACCAGATACACCTGAGAGCAGAGAGATCTTTCCCAAATAACAGCAGTGACCAAATGACTTCTAAACACCACCAGGGAGAGAGGAAAGGGAAGAAATTCTTTCTGTGTGACACCTGTGGAGAGAGTTTTGATAAGAAATATGATTTATTACTGCACCAGAGGACGCACAGTGGGGAGAAACCCTTTTCATGCACTCAGTGTGGAAAATGTTTCAAAGAGAAGTTAACCCTGAAATTACACCAGAGAATTCATACTAAAGGGAAGCCACTTCCCTATATTGAATTTAGCAAAGGTTTCTGTCATAAGGAACTATTAATTACAAACCAAAGAACACACACTGGAAAAATGTCTTTCAAAAGAAAAAATTTCTGAAATCTTATTACTTCAAGCAATTCTTAAGAAAGACCCAAAATTCATACATAAGAGGGAGAAAGATTTCACCTTTGGAATTAGAGAAAAGCTTCACTGGTCGATCACAGACAATATTTCTCCAGAGGAGCCACACTGGGGAGAAACATTATACCTGTTCTGAGTGTGATAAAAGCTTCCTGTATCTGTCACAAATCAAGAAACACCAAATGAGCCACAGTGGAAGGAAACCTTTCAAGTGTACTGAGTGCAACAAGAGTTTCAGTCAGCCATCGTATCTTAAAATCCATCAAATGATCCACAGTGGAATGAAACCTTTCACATGTACTGAGTGCAACAAGGGTTTCACCCACTCAACGAGTCTCAAAAGCCATCAAATGATCCACAGTGGAATGAAACCTTTTATATGTACTGAGTGCAACAAGGCTTTCACTCAGTTATCGCATCTTAAAATCCATCAAATGATCCACAGTGGAATGAAACCTTTTACATGTACTGAGTGCAACAAGAGTTTCACTCAGCCATCGCATCTTAAAAGACATCAAATGATCCACAGTGGAATGAAACCTTTTACATGTACTGAGTGCAACAAGGGTTTCACCAACTCATCGAATCTCAAAAGCCATCAAATGATCCACAGTGGAATGAAACCTTTCACATGTACTGAGTGCAACAAGAGTTTCACTCAGCCGTCGCATCTTAAAAGCCATCAAATGATCCACAGTGGAATGAAACCTTTCACATGTACTGAGTGCAACAAGAGTTTCACCAGCTCATCGTATCTTAAAATCCATCAAATGATCCACAGTGGAATGAAACCTTTCACATGTACTGAGTGCAACAAGAGTTTCACTCAGTCATCGTATCTTAAAAGCCATCAAATGATCCACAGTGGAATGAAACCTTTCACATGTACTGAGTGCAACAAGAGTTTCACTCAGCCATCGCATCTTAAAAGCCATCAAATGATCCACAGTGGAATGAAACCTTTCACATGTACTGAGTGCAACAAGGGTTTCACCCACTCAACGAGTCTCAAAAGCCATCAAATGATCCACAGTGGAATGAAACCTTTTATATGTACTGAGTGCAACAAGGCTTTCACTCAGTTATCGCATCTTAAAATCCATCAAATGATCCACAGTGGAATGAAACCTTTTACATGTACTGAGTGCAACAAGAGTTTCACCAGCTCATCGTATCTTAAAATCCATCAAATGATCCACAGTGGAATGAAACCTTTCACATGTACTGAGTGCAACAAGAGTTTCACTCAGCCATCGCATCTTAAAAGCCATCAAATGATCCACAGTGGAATGAAACCTTTCACATGTACTGAGTGCAACAAGGGTTTCACCCACTCAACGAAGCTCAAAAGCCATCAAATGATCCACAGTGGAATGAAACCTTTCACATGTACTGAGTGCAACAAGAGTTTCACTCAGCCATCGCATCTTAAAATCCATCAAATGATCCACAGTGGAATGAAACCTTTTACATGTACTGAGTGCAACAAGGGTTTCACCAACTCATCGAATCTCAAAAGCCATCAAATGATCCACAGTGGAATGAAACCTTTCACATGTACTGAGTGCAACAAGAGTTTCACTCAGCCATCGCATCTTAAAATCCATCAAATGATCCACAGTGGAATGAAACCTTTTACATGTACTGAGTGCAACAAGAGTTTCACTCGGCCATCGTATCTTAAACGCCATCAAATGATCCACAGTGGAAAGAAATGCTTGCTGTAAACTATCTGATCCATAAGCCGTGGTCCTTGGCTGTGACTATCAACCCCCCCCCCCCAAAGGATGAGAGGTTGATAGTTACAGCGCAGGACAGCGGCTTATAGATGAGATTGTTTACAGCCAGCATTGAATAAACTGGCAGAACGGACATACATTGATTCTGTGGTAAAGATCTGGAAACACTGTCTCACCTCATAGCTGGCTGTGAAGTTCTGACAACAGAAAATTTCAGTATAGAAAGGCACAAAGTAGTGTGCCTTATCCAGTGGAAACTCTGCAAGAGCTACAATATTGCTGTGCCTGAAAAGCACTGGGATCATGACCCTAAGATAATTACAGAGAATGAAGAGGTTATGATCACCTGGGATATTCCCATTCCGAACGATAAAAAGCGGGATGCGAGGAAACCAGATATAGTGGTAAAGGAGAAAAACATCAGAACGGCATTGATTATAGAAGTGTCAGTTCCAAGCAACTATTCATTGAATCGTTTTGAGAGGGAGAAAATCTTCAAGAACCAAGAAATGCATTTGGAGACCAAGAAAATGTGGCAGAAAGATAGAGTTATTTCCCATTGTGTTGGGTGCCACCGGCTTAATTAAGAGGAACTTCCAAGCACACCTTGATACATTACCCATACATGTAAATCTTATGAACTCCAGAGTGTGGCTCTCTTTAGCATGATCCAAGTACTACAACGAGCATTAGCAATACATTTGAGAAACTGAGATCATATTCCACATACCCTGCCTTAGAAGTGAGGCTCACGACTGTCATGGTATGTGCAAAACTTAAAAATAACAAAAAAACCCCTTAAATACAAGATTTACTCCTAAGCAAAATTACCTAAATACTTCAATAAACACCTTCAGACCTCACATAGGCAACAATTGACCTCAGGATGGCTAGAGCCCTGCATTTAGTGATAAAATCACTATAGGGAACAGCTGACGCTCACATCACAGGTCATGTAGCCACTTTTATTCAACCCGTACTCAATCACCACTAATGTACCCTAAAACCACAAAAAGTACTTCTGGGAAATAAATATTACATCTAATCACACTCACTTCTAATCACGCTCATACTACATACACAACATCCATAAACACACGAATAGCGTCATAATCATCACAGCGTTAGGATGAGCAACACAGGAACAGATCGTGATTCCCTAAAAAAAGGAAAATAAAGATAAGTAGCTCTAAAATAAAGCCCACCAATGGAGTCAACAATTACTTATCTTTAAAGACGCTTCAAGCCAATCGCTCCGTTCAGCGCTCAAGCGCTACGCTGAGAACATCCCAAACAGACAACACAAAGCAGAGAGACTCCCGAATTAATTCAGATCAAATTTCCTTTACGAAACAGCCCTACGAAAGCTCTCATTTCGCCACAGCCAGGCTTCATCAGGGGAAAGAATAACAATTTAAAGAGTCCATGTAAACTCTCACAAAACTCTCCGCTCCTAAAAATCACAGCGTCTGACGTCACACTTTAGGGAATCACGATCTGTTCCTGTGTTGCTCATCCTAAAGCTGTGATGATTATGACGCTATTCGTGTGTTTATAGATGTTGCCCCCAAAAGAAAGCTTTCCAATGTACTGAGTACAACAAGAGTTTCACTCACTCATCGCATCTTAAAAGCCATCAACTGATCCACAGTGGAAAGAATTAGCAGTAAATTTGAGAAACTGAGATCATACGCCACATATTCTGGTTTAGAAGTGAGGTTCATGACTCTCAAAGTATGTGCAAAACACACCCATTCTGAGAAATTGCCCCTGAGAAAGAAATTATCCATTCATGTAACAACTTACAAACTGCAGAGGGAGGCTCTCTTTGGCACGATGCAATTACTATGCCGAGCATTTAACAGTAAATTTGAGAAACTGAGATCATACTCCACATACCCTGGCTTAACAGTGAGGTGCATGACTGTCATGGAATATGCAAAACTCACCCATACAATTGCCTTGAATAATATGAAATAAACACTGGATTGACAGAGTACATTAAATTCACCATGAAAATATGGCAAGCCACACTCTTTTTGAAGATTAAGGATGGTCAGTACATCATTCCTAACATCAAGATCCGGTGAGGAATATTTCAGGAAGATTCCCTGTCACAAATTCTGTTTTATAAGGTGCTCAATCCAATGAGTATTCTCATAAACTCCTTGGGATATAGATTTAGCTTGAAATCTAAAGATGGCCATGGCCCAATGGTGACATCACACTGACTATTTGTAGATGACCTGAAGCTCTACAGTTCTTATGACCAAGAATTAGTAGAACTCCATGTATTGAAAAGCTTCTTGGATGATATAAGGATTTTAGATTTAGCTCATGGTCTTTTCTTAGAAGTTCAAGGTGAGTTACGTAAGTTCAGTAGGTATTTTCCTGTTCCTAGATAGCTTACAATCTAAAGAATAGGTTTAGTAAGTGACACTAGTAGTGCATACATGATATGTGTGCCAAGGTCCCTACCCCTAAGTTTGTATTGAGGCAATGGAGGGCTAAATGATCTGCTCAAGCTCACAAGGTTCTAGCCACTGCTCTAACCATTGGGCTGCTCCTCTACCTCTGCTTATTTTTATAGCACTATTAGACATAATAGTGGTGTACAATGGTGAAAAATATACTGGTACAATATGTCCCTTCTCCAAGTGCTGTCTGAATCAGTAGGATATAACGTGACCAAGGTCACAAGGAGTGTTAATAACAGAAGTGAGATAGCTTTCTTGATTTTTATCCCATTACTCTAACCACTAGCCTGACACCTCTTCTGCTTTTGGCCTTGACAAATGTGCTAAGGAAGCCTTCCTTAGAGGAAAACTGAGCAAAACAGCAAACATCTCCCTGACAGAGGATTGTGACATCAGGGAACTTGAACAGGAGGACATATAGAAATATCTAGGATCAGAGCAAGGGAGTGGAGGAGTAGCCTAGTGGTTAGAGCACTGGCTTGGTCACCAGGAGACCAGGGTTCAGTTCCCACTAGCATTCGTTGTGGCTTTGGACAAGCCAATTAACCTTCCATTTCCTCCAAAGAATGACCTGGCAGTCACATTGCCAAGAAAACCCAGGAGCTGCTGGGTTGCCAGGAGTCAGCATTGACTGAAAGGCCCACACTGCATTGCATTTTGCAGGAGTAGAGGAAGGATAAATAATCAAGCAGAAATTACTAAGAAGATCAGTAAAGAATATTACAGGAGATTAAAATCATTAATGAAAGGTGCTATAATATCACAGAACCACACTACAGAGCATCACAAAACAAGCATTAAGACGGATCCAAACTGTCCAAAATATAACCGCTAGGGTAATTATGAACATCAATCCAATGGAGCACATAACCCCAATTCTTTATGCCCTCCACTGGCTACCCATCCAAAGCTGCATTAACTACAAAATCTTGATCTCCACCTTCAAAGTTATAAATGACATTGCCCCCTCGTACCTTTCCACCCTCATATCTAGGGAACCCAATAATAGAACTCAACGCAACCGGAACAAAAACAAACTGGTTATCCCAACAGACTTCAGGAAAGCCAGGAAACAAACAAACAACAAAGTATTCTCGCACATAGCCCCAAGCCTCTGGAACGCCCTACCAGACAACCTCAGGGAATTAAATGACCTACAAACATTTCGTAAAAACCTTAAAACCCATCTATTTGCCATCCACTATGGCACACTACCAGAACATGATACACCTGTAACCACCACACCTGTGCTCTAAATACCATACCTCAATCAGTCAAGAGATGTAAATAATCCCTGCTGCTTAGAATTCCTAAGCACATCCATGTACATAGTTTAAATTTGTATCAACCTCTATATATATAGTTGTAATAGCCTTCTCTTTAACAGAATTTGTATCTGTTATTGTACAATTCACAATTTTGTTATTTGTAAACCGCACTTGATCATTCGGAAAACGCGGTATAAAAATGTTAATAAAATAAATAAATAAATAAGTTATAAGCCATTAATCAGCAGTCAATTCCTGAACTATCATACTGCTTTGGGATTAAAGACCTGGAAAAACTGGATGCATAAATAAGAAAACTCCTCCATGCCCATGAAGTAATTTACAAAAATCTGTATGCTGTACTAGAAATGAAGGAGGACTGGGCTTCATAGAAATCAATTATGCATAGAGAGCTACCTAACAGCATTATCAGATCCAAATACACAAACAGTGCTGAAATATGAATGTAAATGTTCTTATATTCTTATGAATCTGTTTCCGTCATCAAACTTGGGCATGCATTCCAACTCATTCAGAAGGAATGAGTGTGAATCCGCAAGCAGACACAGGGAAGGAAGCAACAGAATTTGCAAAGAGAAAAAAAACTCTTCAGAGAATTAGATCAGCAAACAAGGAAAATACACGGCAAATACACAAACACAGTGGAAAATACAGAGTTACTCCAGAAACCCTTGTAGATCAAGACCGGACACAAGAATAGTTAAGCAGTGGGGAATGAAACCAAAGGATGAGAGATTGATAGTTGCAGTCCAGGAGAGTGGATTACAGATGGAATGATTTACAGAAAACATTGAAAAAACAGTAAAATACACATAAGTAGATTCTGTAACTGGCTGCAAAGTTCTGATGGCAAAAAATGTCTATACAGAAAGGCTCAATGACGTAGCACGTCTCATCCACTGGAAACACTACAATATCATTGTACTGGTAAAGTACTGGGAGCATAACTTTCTCTTACCCTTTCTCAGCTGTAACTTACCTTGCCTCTCTCAACTAACTAACTTTATGTGGTACCCCCCTCCCCCCTGCTGAGGGTTCAGGACAGGGTACCTTGTAACTGCCCTCTTTAATAGGACTTATCTCCCTCCCTCCCTCCCCAGCACCCACCCACCCCTGGGGTAATTGTACTTTCATAGGTACTTGCACATCTTAGAGGAAAGGGGCTGCTCTCAGGTGCAGCTCGTTATCCAAATCAGTCATACACGGAGGATCTGAGCTTAATTAATTAAGCTTCAGGTACACAAGGTGTATTAGGGGTATTAGATACACTTTTATTGGTATAAGCATCTACACCAATCCTTAGTATATACAGAATTTAAAAGACCTAAACACAAGCTTTAAACTAAGATGCAGACAGAAGTCCAGCAACGAGATGGGGGTTCTCCGGTCTTTTGCATTGTGTCGCATGTATGATTTTCTCCCAGTTGGTGAGAGGTCTTACATATGCACTAAGTGCAAAGAACTCTTTGCTCTCAGGGAACGAGTCCGTTCTCTGGAGGCTAGAATAGCAGACCTGGAAGACATAAGAAAGACAGAGATGTACATGGACGTGACCTACAGGGATATAGTCCTGAAGTCCCACCTCCAGTCTGGCAGCATCCCTCTTGCCATGGAGGAGAGAGGTCACGTGACAGGAGAGCATCACCCTGGTGTGGCAGGAAGTGATCCTGTAACTAGGACCTGTCCTCCAGGTGATGTAAAACCCTCTTGCACCGAGGACGTTTCTCCAGGGCCACGTGCCCATGAGGGGAGGGTCAGGACAGCTGTTATAGTTGGTGATTCAATCATTAGGAATGTAGATAGCTGGGTGGCTGGTGGACGTGAGGATCGCCTGGTAACATGCCTGCCTGGTGCGAAGGTAGCGGACCTCACGCACCGCCTAGATAGGATCGTAGATAGTGCTGGGGAGGAGTCTGCTGTCTTGGTACATGTTGGTACCAATGACATAGGAAAATGTGGTAGGGAAGTTCTGGAGGCTAAATTTAAGCTTTTAGGTAGGAAGTTGAAATCCAGAACTTCCAGGATAGCGTTCTCCGAAATGCTTCCTGTTCCACATGCAGGACCCAAAAGACAGGCAGAACTCCGGAGTCCCAATGCGTGGATGAGACAATGGTGCAAAGATGAGGGTTTTGGATTTGTTAGGAACTGGGGAACATTCTGGGGAAAGGGGGGGCTCTTCCGAAGGGATGGGCTTCACCTTAATCAGGATGGGACCAGACTGCTGGCATTAACCTTTAAAAAGGAGATAGAGAAGCTTTTAAACTAGAGAATAGGGGAAAGCCGACAGTCACCCAGGAGCGCATGGTTCGGACGAAGGTATCCTTGAAGGATACTACCAAAAGCAGTGAGGTTCCAAAAGGGAGTATAGTAGCCGAAATGCCCTTGAGTAAGGAGCAGATAGAGCATAAAGATTCCAAATTACCCATGCCTACCAATAGCCAGATTAATATGAATAAAATACAGTCTCTAAAATGCTTGTATGCCAATGCTAGAAGTCTAAACAATAAGATGGGAGAGTTAGAATATATGGCACTAAATGAGAGGTTAGATATGATTGCACTCTCAGAGACATGGTGGAAGGAGGATAACCAGTGGGACACTGTGATACCTGGATACAAACTATATCGTAATGATAGAGCTGATCAAATTGGTGGAGGGGTTGCGCTCTATGTTAGAGAGGGCATTGAGACAGAAAGGATTAAAGATTTGCAGGAACAAAATTTGCTGTAGAATTTCTATGGATTGAAATTCCACTTATGAAGGGGAAGGTAATGGCAGTGGGAGTATACTATCGACCGCCTGGCCAGAATGAACAAATGGATGATGAAATGCTCAAAGAAATCACAGAAGCTAACAAAAGTCACAACAGAGTAGTAATAATGGGTGATTTCAATTACCCCGGTATTGACTGGGTCAGTGTCACGGCAGGACAAGCTAAAGAGATAAAGTTTCTAGATGGAATAAATGACTGCTTCTTGGAGCAGCTGGTTCATGAACCGACCAGAGGGGAAGCCATACTGGACCTAGTCCTTACTGGAACGTCAGATCTGGTGCAAGAAATAAGGGTGTTGGGACCACTTGGCAATAGTGATCATAATATGATCATGTTTGATTTAATTATTGGAGGACAAATAGTAAAGGAATCCACAGTACTACCTTTTAACTTTCAAAAGGGAGACTATGATAGAATGAGGAATATAGTTAGGAAAAAACTAAAAGGAGCGGTTCCAAAGGTTAAAGACTTACAGCAAGCTTGGGCGTTATTTAAAACTACTATCCTCGAAGCCCAGACCAGCTGTATTCCACGCATTAAGAAGAGTGGGAGAAAGTCCAAAAAACTGCCAGCATGGTTTAAAGGTGAGGTCAGAGAGGCTGTTGCTGCCAAAAAAGCAACCTTCAGGAAATGGAAAAAAGAGCCAAATGATGAAAACTGGAAACAGCACAAGCACTGGCAAGTTAAATGCAAAGCATTGATAAGGCAGGCAAAGCGGGAATTTGAGAAGAAACTTGCTACGGAAGCAAAAACACGAAATAAAGACTTTTTCGAGTACATTCGTAGCAAAAGGCCTGCGAGAGAGTCAATTGGACCGTTAGATGATAGAGGGGTAAAAGGGGCAGTAACAGGAGACAAGGCTATAGCGGAGAGACTGAATCAATTCTTTGCTTCGGTCTTTACTGAGGAAGATGTAGGGATGTTACCCAAGACTGAAGTGGTATTTAAAGGTGATACTGCAGAGGAATTGAGAGAAATATCGCTACACCGGGAAGATATATTACAACTATTTGATAAACTGAATAGTAGCAAATCACCTGGACTGGATGGTATACATCCCAGAGTGTTGAAAGAACTGAAATATGAGATTGCAGACCTGCTATTGGTAATCTGTGAACTTTCATTAAAATCATCTGTAATACCTGAAGATTGGAGGGTCGCCAACGTAACACCAATTTTTAAAAAGGGTTCCAGGGGTGACCCGGGAAACTACAGACCGGTGAGCCTGACATCAGTACCAGGGAAAATGGTAGAAACCATCATAAAGAACAAAATTACACAGCATGTAGATAGTCATGGCCTAATGGGAGACAGCCAACATGGCTTTAGACAAGGAAGATCTTGTCTTACTAATCTGATATGTTTTTTTGAAGGTGTGCATAAACAGGTAGACAAAGGTGAGTCGGTTGATATAGTGTATCTGGACTTTCAGAAAGCTTTTGACAAGGTCCCCCATCAGAGACTTGGCAAAGCTAAAAAGTTATGGGATAGGAGGCAGTGTACTATTGTGGATCGGGAACTGGTTAAAAGATAGAAAGCAGAGGGTAGGGCTAAATGGCCAATATTCCCAATGGAAAAAGGTGAATAGTGGAGTACCCCAGGGATCTGTACTGGGCCCGCTGCTTTTTGACATATTCATAAATGACCTGGAAAAGGGAATAACGAGTGAGGTTATCAAATTTGCAGATGACACAAAACTGTTTAAAGCTGTTAAAACCCAAGAGGATAGTGGAAAACTGCAGGAGGACCTGGATAAATTGGAAGACTGGGCATCCAAATGGCAGATGAAATTTAATGTGGACAAGTGTAAAGTTATGCACCTAGGAAAGAACAACCCACACTATAGTTACTCGATGCAAGGCTCCACATTAGAAGCCACCACCCAGGAAAAAGATTTAGGAGTCATCGTGGATAACATGTTAAAACCCTCCGCCCAGTGTGCAGCGGCGGCCAAGAAAGCAAACAGAATGCTAGGTATCATAAGGAAAGGGATGGAGAATAAAACAAAGGATATTATAATGCCTCTGTATCGCTCCATGGTACGACCGCACCTTGAATATTGTGTGCAATTCTGGTCACCGTATCTTAAAAAGGACATAGCGTTATTAGAAAAAGTACAGAGAAGAGCCACCAAATTGGTGAAGGGGATGGAAGGCTACTCCTATGAAGAGAGGCTAAAAAGGTTAGGGCTCTTTAGCCTGGAAAAGAGACGGCTGAGGGGAGATATGATAGAGGTCTATAAATTAATGAATGGAGTGGAACGGAGTGGATCAATTGCTTACGCTATCAGAATATAGAAAGACTAGGGGACATGTAATGAAGCTACAGGGTAAACTATTTAAGACAAATAAGAGAAAATATTTTTTCACTCAACGTGTAATCAAACTCTGGAATCTGTTACTGGAGGATGTGGTAAGGGCTGTTAGTATAGCTGGGTTTAAAAAAGGTTTGGACAAGTTCCTGGAGGAAAGGTCCATAAACCACTATTAAAAAGGGACCCAGGATATCAATGCTTGACCCAGTACAAGCATTGAGGAACCTGTGTCTTTTGGGGATATTGCTAGGTACGTATGACCTAGATTGGCCACTGTTGGAAACAGGATACTGGGCTCGATGGACCTCGGTCTGACCCAGTATGGCATGTCTTATGTTCTTATAACCCTAAGAGAATTATGGAGAATGAAGAAGTTTTGATCACCTGGAATACTCCCATTCCAACGGATAAGAAGCTGAATGTAAGGAAGCTGGACATATTGGTAAATGAGAACACCACCCCAGAATGGCATTGATTATAGAGGTCCACCGAAGTAAGCACAATGCCACGTGAATAGAAGAAACCCATTCCAAAGACGTGGTAAAAGGAAGGAATTCTTTATTATGTATTGTTAAAATCAATATGCCATATTGCCCAACACAGGCCGTGTTTCGAATCGACTTCTTCAGGGGTATCCTGGTCTACATTTCTAAATATATGAACACAGACACAATTAATTATATAGACAGTTTATAAAATCTCTTATAAACTAATTCAATCAATAAATAATGATGTAAAAAGTGATAACAAATAAAACTAGAATGAACCATTATAACAAACGTTTATAATATCAAAACATATAATAAAAACAATAACAAACCATATATATGTTCTTAAAAACATAAATGAAGACAAGATTGTAAGGGTGAGTAATCAGTCTATTCCATATATCATTACCTCTATTGCTGGGTAAAATCAATTGAAATAATCTTGTACTAAAAGAAAGGAGAGGATGAAAAATCATCAGGCTGATCATAACAGAAGCAGGAGTGAGCCCAACAAGACAAATATTATTTATATATTATTGTTCTGTTTAAAAATATCATGATTAATTAAATAATATTGTAAAAAAGACCATTGTAAAACAGAGGAATCATAAAAACAAAAATAAGACACATCTTTTGGATAAGAAACTATGCTGTTCGTTTTGAATAAAATCCAATAAAATTAAAGGAACGAATAAAACAAGTATCAATACTCATTGTAAAAAAAGGGGGGGAAAAAGTTTGTAAACGAATAAGCCAGGAATCAAAAATACCTTTCAAGCAGAATAACATTATTGCTTGTTTAAACTAAAAACAGGCAAAATTGATGGACCAATCGAAACAAGTAACAAAACTTCTTAAAAAACTTTTTGAAGAAATATTCTAAATATCATCACATGAACAGAAATTGTCTTAACCTTTAAAACCCTAAGATCAAAAATGTCAAGCTAAACGTTACTATTTGTTTTAATAAAACCCAGTGAGGTTGATAAATTGATTAAACTAAACTTTCATATCTATAAAACCAGATTAAAGCAAAGTATTAAAAATGACCCGTTCGTTTTTAAAAAACTGATAAAATTGATCAATAATTCCAGACGATAATAAAATTATATTTTTGAAAAGATGATGATCACATAAACAGAAAATATCGTAGCTTTCAGAGCCTTGATAAGTTTGTACGATCAGACCTAATTGTCATAAGAATACTTGTGGAAAACAAACCTTGTAAACTAGATGCCGCTTAGATTTTCTAACATTAACAAAGTTATCCGTCGGGTTTTTATATAGGGAGTACCTGAAAGACTCCTGTCAAACTCCTATTTCGAGGTAATCGTCATCCAAATAGAGCCATTCTTTGCAAACCTTGTCTATGTCCGTGAGAGGTTTATGTAAACTAAAAAAACGCCCGCACTTGTGCTGTAAGGAATTACAAGCCGCAGGAAAATAACACGTCATAACTTCTGATTGGCTGATCGTCCTACCGTAGGTTTTCATGAGTTAATGACATTTAGAATGCATTTTGTAGTTCATATCAAATCAAATTTACATTTTAAGTAATATCTATCAAGTGTAAAATGTATGCACCGCACTACTGCTTATGTTATACAGTTACATATATGAAGGGCAGCTTAAAGCCCGCGTTTATTATTTCAAAAAAATCTTTTAAACATTTTTTAAAACTTGCATTTAACAATAACTATCTTATTGAATTACATATTTTAATGGCAGCTACCAGGTAAAAAGATTGTTCATCAAACATTTGTACTGCTTCCTATGTAATACACTTTCTTATAACTTGGGCAGCTTTTAAAACCCGCGTTTGTACACTGTAATTGCATAGGAAAAGAATCTAATTTTAAAGGGGATGGTGCAAATAATTGAAATAATGAAAAGGAACGATCCCCAAATGGATATTGTATAAAATTGTTATCAATTAAGTATTGCTCGTGTTTATGAACTAGCTCACTGCAAATAAAACCATTTACGATGTCTCTCTAATTACCCTGGAAATTGCTACATCATGATTTCTAAATAATGAAATAATATAATAAATCGTATCTTATGTCTAAATAGTTGACATACTATTATATATATTTTTTGATGCCAGTCATAACATTATTTTAAATTGCATCATTTTAAATTAAAAAGGACTTTTTAAGTCAATTGTATCATGTCTTATATCTAGATGTTTATATCATATCTTATGTCTGGGTGTTTATCTTGGCAATATCCTATATTATAACATTTTAACTGAAAAATAGCAAACTTTATAAATTGATTTACTCAGGCATTACATTAGTTGTACCCTTGTATACTTACAGTAACCTGTAATTTTAGATTTAGGAATCAGTATCCCATCCGGGGTATGGACTCTAAAGTATGTTACTTAAACTTATCAAGTTAAATAAATATAATTGTATAAAATTATTTTATCATATCAGAGTGTATAAAGATGAGGGGGAATCTTCAAAGAAACACTGATAAATCTCTATCTAAATTCAGCCCATTGGGAGATAAAGTAACGTAAAAATATATTTCTGTTCTAATCTCATTATTGTCTTATTTATATCCCCTCCTCTCCAGTTTAATTTACCTTTTTGATGACAAAGAATTTTAAGTCTGTAACTTTCTGTGCCTTCTGCCAGTGTGCTACTAAGGGTTTATCCACTCCGCCTCTTTTGATGAAGCTCTTATGTTCCACCATTCGAACTCGAATGTTCCGAATTGTTTTACCTACATAAAGTTTCTTGCAGGGACATTGAATGACATAGACTACGTGAGTGGTCTCACAATTGGAGAAATCATCGATCACAAACTCTTCTTTCGTGATGGGATGTATAAAGTTTTCTCTTATTGGCATAATGTGGGGACATATAGAACAACGTCCACATAGAAATTGGCCCATATATTTGGAAAGGAATCTCTGTTCAGTCAATGCTGATGGCAATAGTAGATTCCTCAAATTAACATTGCGCTTGTGAGCTACTGTTAAAGGTATATCATGAAATCCTCGGATGGCTTCGAGGTGCCATTCTATTTTGCAAAATTTTTGTAATCTTCTTTGAATGGACTAAATATAGAAGAGGGCACACTAATCCCACATCTTTTTTATTATTTTGAGGTTTCAAAAGGATTTCACGAGAAGCATCCCTAGCTCTCTTGTGTGCTCGATTGATGTGATATAATGGGTACTGTCTAGCTATAAATCTTTGTTTGATTACTTTCGCTTGAGTTTCAAAATCATTTGTTGTGGTACACACTCTTCGCGCTCTAAGAAACTGTCCAACGGGTAGGTTTTTCTTTAATGCTGGGTTATGAAAACTATAAAAATGTAATAGATGGTTGCAGTCTGTGGGTTTCCTATATAGAGTTGTAATGAATTGATTAGCTTCTTTCTTAATTATCAGATCTAGATAAGGAATTTGTTGAAAATCATATGTCATCTGAAACCATAAATTAACATCTAAATTGTTAATCCAATTATTAAATTCGGTTAGTATATCTACACTAACTTCCCAAATGACTAGAATATCATCGATATATTGGATCCAGAGTTTGATATTCATTTCATATGGATGATTTTTCAAATATTTCACTTCAAATTGGAACATATAAAGATTTGCGATGTCAGGGGCCATAGAGGATCCCATTGCCATGCCTTTTATTTGTTTAAAGTAAAGGTCTCTAAAACAAAAATAATTCTCCCATAGAGCAAATTGCGCTAGGGAAAGAAGAAAGGCTGTAGGAATGCATTTGTGACCAACTCTTTTAAGTAAGCATTGCTCTATAATTTCTAAAGACTCTGCTTGTGGAATGTTTGTATATAAAGATTCCACATCTAAAGTAACTAAACTAATATCAGAACTAAGGTCATTAAAGGTAGACAATATCCCAATAACATGTGATGAATCTTTTACATAAGACCACATTGTAGTCACAAAGGGCCGTAATAATAAATCCAAAAACTTTGAAATGGGTTCCATTATTGACCCAATAGCTGAAACTATAGGACGCCCAGGAGTTCTGTCATAGATTTGTGAATCTTTGGGTTAACATAAATAGTAGGAATTACTGGTGTAGGAACGATCAAAAAATACCTCTCTTTTTTGGTAATATAACCATAACCGAGGATAGCAGATGCGGTGCGCCCCTTTCCCCCATACCTTTTTTTTTTTTGTAACTTAAACTTTATTGAGTTTTATACTGATTATTCCAAAACATTGTTAAAGACAATAAACATTCCAAACAAGTACATAAGCAAAAATTACATTTCCATCCTTGTCCTCATACCATGAATATGTGAAATAGCTAACATCCTAACCAATAAAACCTCATGAAACGAAATAGCTAACATCCTTCCCCCTACCCCCCCCCCCCCAAAGTAACACCCCATACTCCCTCCCTGCCCTCCTAAGTGGAGCCCCTGGAAGCCAAGTACGTTATCAAAGGCTGCCATTGTTTATCAAACTTATCTCCCTGATTTCTCTTTAACGCTGTCAGACGTTCCATTTTTAACACTCTATGTAATCGGGTGTCCCAATGGGCCAGGTCTAGTGGGCCACTCTGCTTCCACTTCCAGGCTATTTTGCATCGAGCCGCAACAAGACATGTCCTCATTGGTTTACTCCATCTATTGGAGAGATTAGTCGGCCACCTACCTAAAAGAAACAGAGAGGGGTCCAGCTCCGGTGTCACCCCAAAAATCGTCTCCATTCGATCTCTGATCTGCGTCCAGTACACTTGTACCAGTGGGAAATCCCACCACATATGCATATATGTACCGCGGGCGCCACACCCCCTCCAACAGAGATCAGAGGTCGCAGGGAACATCCTCTTAAAACTAACCGGAGTGTGATACCACCTCATCATAATCTTATAAGCATTCTCCTGAATGGTGGTGCACAATGATGACTGTGATGCCCCCATATATATCACTTTCTATTCCTCATCTCCCCACTGCACTCCAAGGTCCCTTTCCCATTCGGACATATATCTCAGCTTTTCCCCACCCCGTCTAGCCGTGTGTAAACTAGCATAGAGCAGCCGAATTAGTCCACGGGATTGATAATGACCTATCCATAAGGCCTCAATATCATTTGGCCCCTCGTCAACCCTTTCCATATACATCTTCTGGCGTAAATAATGGGTTACCTGTAAGTAAGCAAAGAAATCCCATGGCCCCAAATGATACTCCCCTTTTAGCTGCTCGAAAAACTTAATGTCTCCCAGCTTTGTCAATTGCACAAAAGTCTCCAATCCTTTCCATGCCCAACCGCAAAATACTCCCTCCCTACCCAGCCCAAAGGCAGGAGTGGCAACAATTGGTGCAAGTAAGGATGTCCCCGCCCTTGTATTAATCCTATGCCACCCCCTTTGCCATTCAGTCCATAAATGGCACACAGAGTGGTTCGCCGTCCATTCCACTTGCAGGAGACCATTCTGCAACCAAGGTATATACTTTAAGCTCCACCCTTTCACCCAGAATTGTTCTATAGCCTGAAATCTTTTGGGGCTCTCCGATTCCCGCCAGTCCATAACCTGCCGCATCTGAGCGGCCAGGTAATAGTCTGCAATCTCCACCATCCCCAGACCCCCTTTCCGCCTCGAGATATACAGTACCCTCCGTGCTATATGCGGGGGCCGATGTCTCTACACAAACAAAAACATTTTCCGTTGTAATACCAGTCTAGGGACTTTCAATGGTAATACCTGAAAAAAATACAATATCCTAGGTAATACCGACATCTTGAGCGCAGTGATCCTTCCTAGCCAGGAGATTTATTCCATTTGGCCAAGTTCCATTCTATCTGCCCAATCAAAGAGGGATAATTTGCTCCATATAAGCCAGTGGGATCCCGCGTGAGTTGCACCCCAAGGTACTTAATGGACTGTGGGGCCCAACGAAAGTTATAGTTCCCCTTCAAATGCCTCACTAGATCGTCTGCTAAGCTAATACTTAATGCCTCTGATTTATCCCAATTTATTTTAAAACCTGCCACCCTTCCAAATTCTTTCAATTCTTTCATATAGATTGGCAAGGCCAGCAATGGGCTGGTCACAAACAGCAATAGGTCATCTGCAAATAACACCACTTTATGCTCATCCTCTCCTATCCGCAACCCCCTTGCATCTGTATTCCTTCTCAACCTTTGCGCCAGCGGCTCCATAGTTAAAGCGAATAACAAGGGGGAGAGAGGACAGCCTTGTCTCGTCCCTCTTTCTAAACAGAAGAAATCTGAGTACCGCCCATTAATCTTTACTGCTGCCACTGGACTAGCATAGAGTGCTTTAATCCATGCCATCATGTTCATGCCTCTCCATATCTTTTCCAGCACCGCAAACAGAAAACTCCACTCTACCCGGTTGAAGGCTTTTTCAGCATCGATGGCCAGCAAAAGCAATGCTTGCTGTTGCTTCCGTGCTGTCCATATTGCTTGGATTGCCCTCCGAATATTGTCTCCCGTATTCCTCCCAGATATGAACCCTGTTTGGTCCGGATGTATGATTTTTGGGAGTATACTCCCAAGCCTGTTTGCTAAAACTTTAGCTAGAATCTTCCCATCAGTATTCAATAATGAAATCGGACGGTAAGACCCGCACAGAGTGGGGTTGCGGCCCGGCTTCGCCAAAACCGATATCCCCACTTGCTGCATAGAGGGAGGCAACGGTCTCCCTTGTAAAACTTCGTTAAAGAGTTTTTGTAACACCGGTGCTAACTGATCCCCGAATTTTTTATAAAAAACCGCTGGAAAACCGTCTAATCCTGGCGCTTTATTTAAGGCCATCTCTTTGATTACCTGCTGAATTTCCGCTAGTCCTATGTTCTGATTTAGCCGTTCATAATCAGAACCTGTGATCCCGGGGAGCTCCCTACCTTCCCACAAATAGTCCTCCACGCTGGCTATTGACCCCCCTCGTGTGCTTGTGTATAGGGTTTTATAATAATATTGAAATTGTTCTCTTATTTCCTGATTACGAAATAACAACTTATCTCCAGGCCCTTTGATTTTTATTATATTGGACCGTCTATCACGCTCCTGTAGCTTACGAGCTAGCAATGTAGTAGCTTTGTTATTAAATTCATAATAATATTGATTAACTCGTCGCAGCTGGTAATTTATAGACTCCATCTGCAGCATTGTTAATGCTGCCCGTGCCCCCTCTAATTCCCCCTTTAATTGTGTACCTCCCCCCTGTTTATGACGTCATTCCAATTCCATGATCTTACCTATGAGTTCATCCCTCTGACCCTCCCTTTCCCGTTTTTTCCGCACCGCCCAAGATATCAACTTTCCCCTTAAAACTGCTTTTAACCCATCCCACAAAAACTCAAATGCCACCTCTCTGGTGTCATTCATCTTAAAGTACTCTGTAATTGCTACCTCAATATCTTTTAAGACCTCTTTGTTTTGCAGTAGGCTTTCATTGAGACACCAAATGGTCCGGCCCACCTTATCCCTCTCTCCCCCAAATGCTACCCAAACAGGGCCTTGGTCCGTCCACGTTATAGTTCCGATCCCTGCTCCGGTAACCCTTCGAAGCCAATACTCATCCCCAAGAAAGAAGTCTATCCTGCTATAACTGTGATGCACCTGAGAATAATAAGAGTAGTCCACGTCCAAGGGATAAACCTGGCACCAGATATCACTAACCCTAAATTGCTTCATTAGCTCCTTCAATTGACTTCTCCCCCTAGTCCCCCCTCTATCCCCCTTCACCGATTTATCTTTCCTAGGGTCCAATATGTCATTGAAATCCCCCCCCCCCCAACAATAAAGCCCCATGAATTTTGTTTTCCAGCCACTTCGATAAACTCCCCCAGAAATTTGTGTGCGAATCATTGGGGCCATATATGTTTAGAAAGGTGACCTCCTGACCATTCAGTTCCCCCCAAACTAATAAGATGCACCCATTTATTCCTTTTAGCACCCCCCCCCCCACCTGAAAGGAGACATCCCTCCTCATCATAATTGCCACTCCCGCCTTCTTATGGGGGCCTTCGGCATTAAACCAAATATTCCCAAACGCGCCATGCCTTACCAAATGCTCATCTTTCGGCAGGGCCGGATTTACCTTGAGTGAGGCCCTACGCCAACAAAAATTGTGGGCCCCCAGAAAAGATAAAAACGAGCACGCCGGATCAGCTGCGCACTGTTGGCCTTGACGTCATAATTAAACTGGGAATCCCAAAAGCCAAACTTAGAATGTACAACACTGTAGAAATAAAACTATACATTAATTTGCTCTTGTACTAAACAAAGTGCAGACGTTAATGATGCACATTTACCAGAGCTGACATATTCCAATTAATAAATTCAAAATAAAGAGATATTTTTCTAGCTTTTGTGCATTTTTTTTCAGCTGCAATTGCTCCAGCCACTTTCTTCTGGTTTCTTCGTGTCAGCGCAACTCCAGTCTTAACCCCCCCTGCCCATTTCCAGTCCCAGCCCCCCCCCCCCATCGGCTCAAGTAAACTTTAATAAAAAAAAAATAAAAACGCTGGCTGCTGCCGCATGGACTGTCCCGCGGGGCCCCCTCTGCCCAGCTGAGCTCCTCCGTGCCGGCTTTGAGAGGCACGAAGGGAGAGTGTCTCAAAGCCGGCACGGAGGGACTCAGCCGGGCAGAGGGGGCCCCGCGGGACAGTCCATGCTGCCGCGGTGGCAGAGGGGGCCCCGTGGGACAGTCCATGCTGCCGCGGCAGCAGCCAGCGTTTTTTTTTTAAATTTAATTTTAAAAATGCTAACAATTTGTTCAATTTTTGTGGGCCCTTGCCAGCTGTGGGCCCTACGCCACGGCGTAGTTGGCGTATAGGTAAATCCGGCCCTGTCTTTCGGTAATAAATGTGTTTCCTGCAGGAAGGCCACCTGCCATTTCTGGAGCTGTACTTCTCTAAACATTGCCTTCCTCTTTTGTGGGGTGTTCAGTCCTCTAACATTTAGGGAGCCTACCCTAAATCCTGCCTTCTTAGGTTGGCCTTAATCTCCACTCTTCCCCCTCCTTTATACTTGGCCTCCGCCCTCTCTCCCTCCCCCTTCCCCACTTCTTTTATCTGAACTGTTCCCCCCCGCCCACCATCCCCTCCCCTCCCTCCTCCTCAATCACCGCGCAGGCCATTCTCCAGCGCCTCCCTAACCTGAGGACATAACCCACCCCGGGACCTCCCTCCCCCCAAATAAATCGCCCCCCCCCCCCCAATATTATCCGTAGTTTAGCATCGTTCTTCCTTAATGCAACAATTACCAGTACCGGAAAACATTAAGAAACTGTAATCAACTTTTGAAGATAAACAGTTATAGTAAGCCAAAAACTTGGCGCTTTTTCTCCCCCTGCACACCTAGGGGATAAGAAGTGAGAACTGTCCATCCGATGTAAATCACAACTGCTCTCAACCGCAGGAAAGCGCCGGCAGCCACTGCACACTCCCTCTTCTCCCCCAGGAGGATTCCTAGAGAGGCACTGAAGCCGCCGGCCCCGCACCGGAACTCTATGCCACTTCTGCTTCACTACCACGCTCGCCGATCTGTCCTCCCCATCCTGAGCGTCCGGCTGAACTCGATTCTGGGGCAGATTTGGTGCCGCTGCCTGCTCCAAACATCTCCAGGCTTCCGATAAAGTTTTTACACGTTGAGTGGCTCCACGCATCTCAAACTGTAGCCCGAAAGGAAACAACCATTTATACTTAATGTTTTCCTGCCGCAGATACAATGTCACTGGGCGCATAGCTGTCCTGCGCTGTAATGTTGAGGGAGCTAAGTCCTGAAATACCTCAATAGTCGCTTCATGCCAATGCAGTTTACCCTTCTTTGCCGCTGCTTTCATGATTTCTTCCTTGATCTGATAGTTGGAAAGGCAGGCAATGATATCTCTGGGGTGATTCCCCATAGGAGGTCGAAGAGCTCTATGCGCCCTGTCTAGGCCAATCTCCCATTTTGCTCCAGATGGTTCCGGGTTCTGCCCAGCCAGCAAGGCCTCACATATATCCTGGACCATGCGATGGGCTTGTTTAAATTGGTCCTCCTCCGGGACTCCACGGATTCAAATATTGCAGCGCCGCGACCTGTTCTCAAGGTCCTCAATCTTATCCCGCAAGTCCTCGATCTTATCCCGCAAGTCCTCGCTCTCCCCCCCCTGGTCACCCCATCCCCTTTAACTGAAACTACCCCCCCCCCTTCTCCTACTGCCATCCCTTCCTCAACTCCACTCCTGCGGCCGGGCATAGGTGCATTGTCCTCCACAGGCACAGTGTCCCTTTCTCCCCCAGGAACCCCTCCCCTTGTCCCCCTGCCTCCCCGCTCCAGTATCCCCCCCCCCCGCCCCTCGTAGATGAGTGTGCTGCCCCTCTGCGTCTCACCGTGGGTGTCCCAGATGTGGCCGCCCTCCGACCACCCCCTCCTCTTCCCCAACTCCCCCTTTGCACGTTCCTTGCAGTTGAAGCCTGCCCTCCCCACCTTCCAGCTCCCCTCCCCCGAATCTGCCATCCTAGGCTAGGCATCTTTAACTCCTAAAATAAACCCCACACCTTTATTTATTTTTATTTATTATTATTTTAATTACATAAGGGCGGGAGGGTAGATGCACTTGCCTGCTTCAGCCTTTTCCCCAGCACTGCTCCAGCTGCAACTATGATCGTCTCACTCCATGTGCTCTCGGACTGAGCACCACACTGCTGCCTACTGCCTGTTATGCACCGTTCTCCGAAGCGAGAAAAGCACTGCGACTCGCTGCCCACGCGTTCCTTGTCCTTGTCAGCGTCTGCACTGCCATGCCGGCACGCTCCTGCCCTCACTCTGGCTCGCTGCTTCCCTCACTCTGTCCCTGAACCGGGTCACCGATCCCAAAGATACGGACAATGCCGTCTCGATCCTCCTGCCGCTTGTCAGCAAAATGCTTCCCTGCTGTCCCCGATGCTCCACCAGACCTTGCTCCACACCGCTCATTGGCTCCTACGCACTTCTATCCACCGCGGGAGCCAATGAATTCAAACAACGCCATCCTTCGCTCCCTCCCCCTCCCAGAACTCCCTCTCGCCAGCCTGGCTTGCCGACTGCAGTGGCACCCCGCCCCACCTCCCCCAGTTATTCATGGCCAAGCGGGTACGTGGTCCCACAGCCATTTCTTATCTCAAAGGCTGTCAGTACTATGTTGTCAATATAACTTTTTAATTTAGTAATAGGCTCTCCATCCAACCGGAGATAAAACGTTTGGTCACTCAATTGCCTATTGATCTCGTTTCTATAAAATGTTTTATCCAGAATTACCACGGCTCCTCCTTTATCTGCTGGCTTAATAATGATTTTGTCATTCTTTTGCAACGATTTAATGGCTGCATTTTCACCCTTAGTAAGATTATAAAAAGGAGAATCTTGCTGTGTACAAATCTTCTTCACCTGTTGTAAAACAACTTGCTCAAAGGCTTCAATGATGGGATCTGTCTGTGGAGGAGGAATCCAGGAGGATTTTTTTACTAATAATAGATCTATCACCCAGACCTGCTTCTTGATTCATAAAAAATCTGTTTAATACGAATCTTGCAAAAAACTTGAACAAATCAATTTGGATCTCAAAGAGGTCAGTTTTTTAACAGGCACAAAAGAAAAACCTTTATTCAAAACAGATTCTTTGGCTGGTGTCAATGTATATGCGGAGATGTTGATGATATTCTAATATACTTGATCGTCTAATACCTCCTCTCTGGGATCTTGTCCATGCTCCAACCTCCTCGTCCTCAACCTCTGTATTGGTTGTATTGATTGGTATCACGATCCCCAACGAGATACTGTGAACAATCTTTATCTACCGGTGGTGAGCGGGTCAGTTCCTAAACTATCATACTGCTTTGGGATTAAAGACCTAGAAAAACTGGATGCATAAATAAGAAAACTCCTCCATGCCCATGTAGTAATTTACAAGAATCTGTATGCTGTACTAGAACTGAAGGAGGACTGGGCTTCATAGAAATCAGTTATGCATAGAGAGCTACCTAACAGCATCATCAGATCCAAATACACAAACAGTGCTGAAATATGAATGTAAAATGTTCTTATATTCTTATGAATCTGTTTCCATCATCAAACTTGGGCATGCATTCCAACTCATTCAGAAGGAATGGGCATGAATCCACAAGCAGACACAAGGAAGGAAGCAACAGAATTTGCAAAGCAAGAGAAAAAAACTCTTCAAAGAATTAGATCAACAAACAAGGAAAATACACGGCAAATACACAAACACAGTGGAAAATACAGAGTTACTCCAGAAACCCTTTGTAGATCAAGACCGGACACAAGAATAGTTAAGGAGAGGGGAATGAAACCAGAGGATGAGAGATTGATAGTTGTAGTCCAGGAGAGTGGATTACAGATGGAATGATTTACAGAAAACATTGAAAAAACAGTAAAATACACATAAGTAGATTCTGTAACTGGCTGCAAAGTTCTGATGGCAAAATGTTTCTATACAGAAAGACACAATGAAGTAGCACATCTCATCCACTGGAAACACTACAATATCATTGTAGTGGTAAAGTACCGGGAGCATGACCCTAAGAGAATTATGGAGATGAGGAAGTTTTGATCACCTGGAATACTCCCATTCCAACGGATAAGAAGCTGTATGTAAGGAAGCCGGACATATTGGTAAATGAGAACACCACCCCAGAATGGCATTGATTATAGAGGTGTCATTTCCAGCTTACCATTCTCTGAATTGCGTTCAGTGGGAGAACATCTTCAAGTACTAAGAAATGCAGTCAGAGACCAAGAAAATGTAGCAAAAACAGACTGAGCTTTTTCCCATCATATTGAGTGTCACAGGTTTGATTAAGAGGAATTTCCGAGCATATCTTGACAAATTGCTACTACTAATAATAATCAGTATAGCACTACAAGGCGTATGCAGCTCTGTACATGTAGACATAAGACACAGTCACTGTCAGAGTTTACAATCTAATCCGGGCAAAAACATCACAGAACTGGAGACTAGTATGGTAAGATACACATAAGTAGTGAACAAGAGAGTGAGGAAAATCAGGATCCAAAAGCAGCCTCAAAGAGGTGTTTTTATAGCCTGGATTTGAAGAGGGCTAGAGAAGGAGCCTGACGCACTGATGCAGATAGTTTGTTCCAGGCATATGGAGCAGAAAGGTGGAATGAACAAAGTTTGGAGTTGGCCGTGGAAAAGAAGGGCACAGATAAAAGGGATCTGCCAGAGGAGTGGAGTTCCCGAGGAGGGGTGTAGAGTGAGATACTGCAAGAGAGGAAACGTAGTGAGGAGCTACTGAATGAATGCACTTCAGGTCAGTAGGAAAAGTTTCAACTAGATGCAGAAATGGATAGGTAGCCAGTGAAGTGACTTGAGAAGAGGGTTATATGAGCATAGCGACACTGGCAGAAAATAAGCCATGCAGCAGAGTTTTGAAGAGGAGAGAGCTGATTGAGAGGGAGACCAGCGAGGAGCAGGTTACAATAGTCAAGATGGGAGGTGACTAGAGAGTAGATGAGGATCTTGGTAGTGTGCATACAAAGGAAGGAACACATTTTACAGATGTTATAGTGGAAAAAGTGACAAAGTTTTAGATATCTGTTGGATGTGTGCAGAGAAAGAGAAGGTAGAGTCAAAGATGATCCCAAGGTTACAAGCTAAGGGAATAGGGAGGAGTTCAGTGTTATCCACAGAACCAGGGAAGGGAGGAGGTGAGTTTGGGGGGAAAGATAAGGAGTTCAGCTTTGGCCATGTTCAATTTCAGATGTCAGTGAGACATCCAGGCAGCAGTGTCAGATAAGCAGGCAGAGATCTGGGCCTGGATCCCCTGGAGAGATTTCAGGTGTAGAGACCAATAACCCATACATGTTCCATCTTATGAACTCCAGAAGGAAGCTGTCTTTGGAAGATACAAGTACTACACCGAGCATTAGCAGTAAATTTAATAGACTGAGCTCACACTCCACATATCCTGGCTTAGGAATGAGGTTCATGACTGTCTTGGTATGCAGAAAACTATCCCATTTGGAGAAATTACCCCGAGGGGAGCCAGTGTATAACTGAAGGGAGTCCATAACTTTTACCTAATCTAGTTGAGTACCTTCCCATGATGACATCAGAAGGAGCGAGTGTGATAGGGGATGACCTGTAGTTCTAATCCATTTTGCCCAGTGATGGGGAGTCAGTATCTTCTTCCATTGCTGCAGAAACAGTAGGAGTTTGAAGATTAAATTAAGCTCTTGCATTACTGGACGTGGATCCCTCTGCTGCAGCTATTGGACATGGATACTTGTTAAGAAGCCTGCTCTATCAGGACAGAACAAAGAGGCTAATGAACAAATTGTTGTTGTTAAGTACCGTCGAGTCGGAGTCGACTCATGGCGACCCTCTGGATAGCTATCCTAAATTGTGTTCGGTCATCAGTCAGGCGGCTCATTGTTGACAGACTGGTACCCGTAGCTGCTGTTATTGTATCGATCCATCTCATTGTTGGCCTTCCTCTTTTGTGTTGACTTTCTATCTTGCCAAGCATAATGTCTTTCTCTAATGATCTCTCTCTTCGCATGATGAGTCCAAAGTATGAAAGTCGAAGTCTTGTCATCTGAGCTTCTAAAGAAAGCTTAGGTTTGATCTCCTCTAGTACCGACTGGTTTGTTCTTCGGGCAGTCCATGGTATACACAGTATTCTGCGCCAGCACCATAATTCAAAGGCATCAATTTTCTTCCTGTCTGTCTTTTTCACTGTCCAGCTTTCACATCCATACGATGTTACTGAAAATACCATGGCTGGAGGAAAGATCCATAAACCATTATTAAGAAGGGACCCAGGATATCAATGCTTAAACCAATACAAGCATTGTGGAACCTGTGTCCCTTGGGGAAACTGCTAGGTACGTATGACCTAGATTGGCCACTGTTGGAAACAGAATACTGGGCTTGATGGACCTTGGTCTGACACAGTATGGCATATCTTATGTTCTTATGTTGAACAAGTCGAATCTTTGTATGGAGAGAGACATCTCTGCTCTTGAGAATCTTATCTCGGTCTTTCATAGCCATTCTGCCAAGAGCAATGCGTCGTCTGATTTCTTGACTGCTTGTTACTTCTTTATTGATAGATGATCTAAGTAGGTTAAAGTTGTTCACGATTTCAATTTCTTCTCCTTCAACGATGAACCTGTTGATTATGCCAGTTGTCATGATCTTTGTCTTCTTTACATTAAGGTGCAGGCCCATTTTGAGACTATGTTCTTTGATTGTGAGAAGCAAATGTTTCAGATCATCTTCACTTTCAGCCAGTAATGTGGTATCATCAGCATAGCGAAGGTTGTTGATGAGACTTCCACCAATCTTCACACCTCTGTTGTCTTCATACAATCGTGCTTCTCTGATGATTTGTTCTGCATATAAATTAAACAGGTAGGGGGAAAGTATGCAGCCTTGTCTTACACCTTTGCTTATTTTAAACCATTCTGTTTCTCCTTGTTCTGTTCAATCTGTTGATTCTTGATCAATGTACAGATTGTGCAAGAGTACGATCAGGTGTTCTGGTATACCCATGCTTCTTAATGTGGCCCAGAGTTTCTCATGGTTTACGCAGTCAAAAGCTTTGCTATAGTCAATAAAGCACAAATAGATATCATTTTGGTATTCTTTAGTATATAATAATACAACATTAATCAATCTCCACGCCTTAGTCTCAGTACTAGCACTAGTATTATGCTGAGTTGAGAGTACACCTACTAGTGCATTAGAATTCCGACATACTCTCAACAGAAACATTATCAGGAGGTCTAAAGTACCACGACTATAATTGCAAACCTACTAACCTATTCAATTTAATCTACCCTCCTACCCTTGATCCCAAATAACCGCAACTCCTATAAAATGTTTACTCTTAAATGCAAGATCCATTAGCAATAAAATTCCTGTGATAATAGACTTTGTGAATGACAACAATCCAGATTTACTGTTTATCACGGAAACATGGCTCTCGGATGCAGATACCGTACTAACTAACAATTGAACCTCATAGGATATAAACTTTTTTAATGTCCCAGGGTTTCCAAATGAGGTGGAGGAGTACTTATTCTAGTAAAACAAGAACTCAGGATGACCCTCCACTCAAGCAAAAACATAGATGGAATGGACACACTGATTATTAAAAATAAAAACCTATCTGGCATGCCTTTCCAGACAAAATAAGAGCCATCAAAGAGCTTCAAGTCTTCTGCAAGGAGATAAAAACATTCCTGTTCATTGAACACAATAGTAATTCGAATGACAAAACAGAAATATATCCAACATAAAAATTTCCAACATTTGACTAAATAGATGAACTTCTGACTTACCCACATCATCCCTTCTAATCTACCTACCCCCCCCCCCCCAAGCCACCCCTCATAAATACAACTCATAGATTAATTCAACCTTAACTGTATCTCGCAGCAATGAAATCACAAACACAAAGACCCATCCACTAGATACAGGTGTAATACAAGTAGAGTCCTTTATGATTTTTGCAATAGATAATATATACTTAAGTTGATTATAGAAACGTTACCTGTACAGAGTTAAAACACATATAGTTCTTTCCTGTTTCTAATGTTACACTTTGGGTTATGTTTATCAATCGGCGCTAATGTAGCATCTGTAACGTTAACGTTACCAGCAGTGGTAAATGTCCCAAAGGGCAGAGAGTAGGGGTCAATGGGCAGGGAGTAGGTGGGGAGAAGTCCCTGCTGCACTAATGCTGTAACATTAACACCAGGATCTTACCGCCAGTGAAAACCTGTCGGTAAATGCACTTTTTCAGGAGAGAGAGACTATTTCAGTGTTAGCAACGTACAGCATAGACAGGGAGCCCAAGAAAAGTGATAGTAGTGCTCCATTTGTGGCAACATAGTTCCCAAGTAGGAAAGGGCACTATGGTGATGGTGCAAATGGGGCAAAGGGGGTGCAGGTGGGTCATGCAGTGGGAGCAGCTGGGGCAGTGGGAGCAACTGGGGCACAGGCAGACTAGGGAGTCACCTAGGTGGCACATAGGAACACAGAAACTCAAAACAGCAAGACAGCATCTGACCAACGTCAAACATGCCCAGTATTCTGTGTTCCACAGTGTCCCATCCAAGAGACACGTACGCAGCAGGTACCCCAAACATCACTATGCCTGTAATGGGGCAAGCAGTGAAAATCTGGGGACCACTCTAACAAGGGTCTATGGACCTTCCGCAAGAAATGTCCTAAACTGTTTTAGCCCAGCTAAACGAACACCCTTTACTGCAGCCCCTGGTAAGGCAGGTTAGGGTTAGACCATGCGTTGCCTGAAACATATTTACACCCAGTAGACAAAATGGGTAGACTGTAGCCACATTGCATGCTATAGCCTGTCCACAGTCTGCTGGCATAAAACAATCTACCTACGTTTACCTGGTCCACTCTAGCCAATAGTCTCTAGACCTCCAACCTGACATCCCGAGTAGTCTGTCCCCCAGCCGGAAGGGACATAACATTGGCAGGCGGTGATTGGGGGGGATGTGCAGATGTCCATGTATGCCCCCCATCCCAGCACCCGCACCCTAGGAACCCGCCTACCCATATATTGGATGGCCTGGGATTGTGCACTGACAGCACATGGGTATGTCAGCATAGTTGGGGGGAGGGGTTGGTGGTGGAGAGGGCAGTGGCATCCGCCTGCAGCAGACCAAGGCTAATTATTTATTTAACAGTTTTTTTATGCCGCTTTATCATTTCAATCAAAGCGGTTTACATTGTAACTTAAACTTGGTAAACGTACATTAAACAGTCATTGATAACTTGGATTTTTCTGAGCAATGGAGGGTTAAGGTTCTTGCCCAAGGCCAGTGTTCCAGTGCACCGTGTGCAGTGCAACATGTCACGGTCTGTCTGATGGGAAACATGTTGGCTCCAGGGACAAAGGTGTTTATGTGGCAGCGCTGTGGTACACTACACAGTCAGTGTACTGCAGAGCAGAGGGTTGCTGGTTTGGGTCGCAGTGGTGGATCCTTTAGTGCATGTCCCAACCTTTTACCCCACATTGCGGATACACCACCAACATGTGCAATCCCCAATGCAGCAGCCAATAGGGATACAAACACCCACACAGACAGGCTCCACTATCCACAGCTGGACGGAGAGTCAGGCTGTTGGTTCCAGCACACGGAGCAGCAGTTAGCATCAGAGCACTACTACTAGCTACTGCACAATGAGCACACCTTACCAATGCCTGCACTGAGATTGGGACCAGAGTGGCGGTCAGGCCTGCCACCCATCCCCAGTGTTGCACAGTGCTTCGGTATGGGTGTGTGTGTGTATTACTATCCATTGTTTTCTGGCGTTCTACACCTCACTGAGCCTTGCACTGCCTACACTGTTTTCTGCATTAGCCTGCAAATGTGCATGATGAGGAGCAAGGTCTTGTGGGTAAGGCCCGAACAGGGTGGATTGGCTAGGATACGTCTGCATCAGGGGTACGACAATGGCTGGTACGTCGTAGTGCACGACCACCACCTGCATGGACCGGGTCGCCACAGCATGTCATGCTGGGAGGACACTCTCACTCTGATCGAGCAGTGACCATGGCATGGCTATGTATCCACATAGTGACATATAGGGTCTGCATCCTTTCCTGGTGCCCCAATCACTGATCTGCTTGCTTGGCGACTGTGCTGTATATCCCAAGCCTGGATGCACATGGCTCTTCCGTGTACGTACAATGCAGACTGTCTGCAGTTTGTATGCGCATGGTGGGGTGGGCAGCAAGTGCAGTATGACTATGCTTGGTGCAGCTGAATGTTAGACGTAGCCAGGGGGGAAGTGTGGTCTCCCAGTATTGCTGATAGGGCCTTGGGAAGAGGTGTGGCCTACTGCGGTATGTTAGCTTGGGCTGAGGGGTTGAATCCAGCTGGAGCACAGCAACCTCAGGCCAGAGGGGCTGGGGCTTCTGGTCCCACAGGCACCCTTTGTGGCTGTGAGCAAACTCATACCCCTCCATTGCAAGCCCTTCGGGGACAAGAGAAATTTATAATGCATTTGATTGTACACCAGCGGTATGTAAGCATTGCTACATAAAATATATAAACTCCATGTGGATCTAGATACCCCACCCTCCTGGTAGTAGGCAGCCATGGCATCAGCATTGTAATACTGTTCAGCGCGGGTCCCGGTCCAACAGAGCAAGATGAGACTGGCGCATACAGCAGAACACATGCCACCAACTGGTAGGGATGGGGATCTGCAACATGGGCAGGTACTGGGGACCCGATGCTGGGCACACATCCTCACCCTCAGGGTGATCTCAGATGCTGCTCAGTAGCACGTTTGCAGCTGCTCTGTGCTTGTATCACACACTGTCAGGTCTTCTTTACTGAGCTGAGGTGATGGATAAGTGCATTCTCCATTCGGAGACCAGCTGTAGATTGCTGTTCGGCCTGTGCACTGCATCATGGGTACTGGTGGGGCTAACCTATACTGGCACACACAGCAGACATTTTTTTGTATCCAGACATTGCTGTGCAGCAAGATGTGTAAGTATAGCCTACTGGTTTGTTCAAGGTTTCTGTAGGCAGGGTCCAGGGGTTTGATTCCTACCTGTTCCTTTTGTGACTGTGCTACTCAGATGATTTTCATGCCTGTAACAGTCAGGACTCTGCAGATCTGTGCTGCCAGACCACAACACCCTCTCCTCAGCTGCCATCCATCTTTCAGCCCATCTGTCTGCCTCTGTTAGCTGTGTATAGTCCTGTCTAGTTGTGCAGGCTGCTACCTCATGTCCTGCACTGGTACCCTTTTCTGCATTGTGGCTCTTCGTGCTTGCCTCTCCTGTGCATGATCTGCATGGAACCATTACTCCTCTGTCCTCCTGTCGCTGCAAATATCCTCCCGGCCGTAGCCTTCTTCAGGGGGCACACAGACATGTATGATCGGCGAAGTCTGCAAATCGTAAAATGTGTTCACCAAGGCAAATATAGACCTTCTAATATGTGTTTGTATCATCTGCAAAACACTATTCGAGTTTCAAAAGCTCTTTTGAAACTCGAATAGTGTTTTGCAGATGATACAAACACATATTAGAAGGTCTATATTTGCCTTGGTGAACACATTTTACGATTTGCAGACTTCGCCGATCATACACGTCTGTGTGCCCCCTGAAGAAGGCTACGGCCGAAACACGTAGGGGTTAATAAATTTCGTTTACACCCACCTACGACTCTTGCCCTTTGTTGCCTTCCTGTGTTTCCTGCAAGAGTAGCTGCTCCCCCTTGGTTTTCGCTGCAAATATCCTGCCATCTCTGCCAACACTGGGGGACATGTATTCCCCATCCTATGCCATACACTGTCATTGCAGCACTTTACATTGGCACCACCCTGTGCATCAGTACAGCTGCCTACAACATGTTTGTCTACTTTACCGGCTGCCACATAGGGTGCCCGCAGATATGACAGGTCCATCAGCTCCCACCTCTCCTTCCTTCCATCACCTGGTCATTGCCTTTCCTTGGTGCTCTATCCAGCGTTAGGGTTACAGCTGTTTTTATGCCTTAAAGTTCATGCTTGTCAACTTAAAGCACCTTACAGCCCTTAGCGCACCTTAATTTAGGACACCTTAAGCTAGGGCACCTTAACTTGGGACCTTTGGTTAAGACGCCTTAGGTTAAGGCATCTTAACGTCCTTAGGGCACCTTAACTTAAGGCGCCTTAAGGTACCCTTAAAGCTCTAAGGTGCCTCAAGCTAAAGCGCCTTAACTTAAGGCACTTTACAGCCCTTAGAGCACCTTAACTTAAGGCACCTTGGTGGAGGGTTTTCACAAGGCCAGAAGGATCTCGTCAACCTCCCTGGGAAGGATGAAAGGAGCTAACACTACCTTTCAGCAGCCACACTGTTAGTGTGAGCGACCCTCAGGTTCGGGTGCAGCAGTAGAACCCTCCTCCTGGGATAAGAGGTCTGGGGCTTGGCCCAGAGAGACTGGAAGTGCTGCCGACAGGGCAAGCAGGAGAGGACAACCAAGGTTGCTTGGGCCACCTGGGGGCAATCAGGCTGACAGATGCCCCTTCACTCTGAACCTTAAAGAGGGTAACTGGCGATCCGGGGGTTGGTGTGGAATGTATAGGAGTAGGCCCTCGGACCACGAGGTCAGGAAAGCATCTGCTGCCACTGTCTCTGGATGAGGTTGGCAGGAGCAGAAGTGGGGTAGCTGTGTATTGCCCAGAGAGGTGAATAGGTCCAGCACTGGCCTGCCCCAGAAGTGGAAGAGTCTCTTCGTCACCCTAAGGGGTACAAGTGCCACTCATGTGGCTGTAGGACTCTGCTCAGCCTGTTACGTCCGCCATGGCAGTTCTCCTGGCCCAGGAGGTACTTTGACACTGCTTGCAGGAGCATGCTGTTCTGTGCTGCGAAGGAGAAGAGGGCCACTGCCTCCTGGCAGAGGAGTATGAGCCGTGCCTCGCTGCTTGTTGACATAAAACATGACGACCAGGTTGTTCATCTGGATCAGCACAGGCGGTTCTGCAGGCAGTGGCGGAATGCTCATAGGGCCAAAAGATTGCCCTGATCTTCAGGAGATTGATCTGCAGGAGTGACGACTCCCTGAGACCAGCAGCCTTGTGCGGTGATCCCCGCATGTGCCCTCAACCCAGGAGGGAGGCATCTGTGGTCAGGACCATTTGTGGCGCGGGTGGCCTGGAAGGGC
>CM066031.1:113280722-113376481 GCA_033557465.1 Ichthyophis bannanicus | reverse complement strand
TAGGAGCTTAAATTTAAAAATAATGCACAGCAAATTTGACAGGTAGATCTAATTTGAATTTGTGATCACAACTAATTACTGAAAAGTTTTACCTTTCTGTAATTGAAAAAGAAAGTTTAAAACTTTCTGTTCTAAACAGCCACAACAACAGAGTTACACAGGATTCAAGTTTTGCAGGAAACAAAAATACACTCAGGAATCTCTATGCTTAGAAATTCCATGTAAAAAGGGGAAGGGAATGGCAGCGGGGGTGTACTACCGACCACCTGGCCAGAATGAACTAATGGATGATGAAATGCTAAAAGAAATCAGGGAAGCTAACAAAATTTACAACACAGTAATAATAATGGGTGATTTCAATTACCCGGTTATCAGCTGGGTCAGTGCCACAGCAGGACATGCTAGGGAGATAAAGTTTCTAGGTGAAATAAATGACTGCTTCTTGTAGCAAGAGGGAAGCTATTTTGGACCTAATTTTTAGTGGAACTCAGGATCTGGTGCAAGAGATAAGAGTATTGGGGTCACTTGGCCATTGTAATCATACCATGATCACATTTGATTTAATAAATGGAGGAAGGACTGCAAGGAAATCCATAGTACTACTTTTTAACTTTCAAAAGGGAGACTATGATAAAATAGGGTAAATAGTTAAGAAAAAACTAAAAGTAGCAGTTGCAAAGGTTAAAGATTTACATCAAGCTTGGATGTTGTTTAAAAATACTATCTTGGAAGTCCAGACCAGCTGTATTCCACGCTTTTAGAAAAGAGGAAGGAAGGCCAAAAAACTGCCTACATGGTTTAAAGGTGAGGTCAGAGAGGCTGTTGTAGCCAAAAAAAGCATCTTTCAGGAAATGGAAAAAGGAGCCAAATGACAAAAACTGGAAACAACATAAGAACTGGCAAGTTAGATGCAAGTCACTAATAAGGCAGGTAAAGAGAGAATTTGAAAGAAAGCTTGCCATAAAAAGCAAAAATATATACAACTTTTTAAAGTACATTTGCAGCAAAATATCTGTGAGAATCAGTTGGACCATTAGATGATAGAGGAGCAAAAGGGGCACTAAGAGGGGATAAGGCCATAGCAGAGAGACTGAATTAATTCTTTGCTTCGGTCTTTACTGAAGAAGATGTAGGGATGTTACCCATGACTGAAGTGGTATTTAAAGGTGATGCATCAGAAGAGCTGAAAGAAATATTGATAAACCGGGAAGATATTTTACAACTATTTGATAAACTGAAGAGTCGCAAATTACCTGGACTAGATGGTATATATCTGAGAGTATTGAAAGAACTGAAATATGAGATTGCAGACCTACTATTAGTTATCTGCGAATTATCATTAAAATCAACTGTAGTACCTGAAGACTGGAGGATGGCCAATGTAATGCTAACTTTTAAAAAGGGTTCCAGGAGTGACCCAGGAAAGTATAGACCTGTGAGCCTGATGTCAATACCAGGCAAAATGGTAGAAACCATTATAAAAACAAAATTACTGACCATGTAGATAGTCCATGGTTTAATGGGAGAAAGCCAACATTGATTTAGTCAAGGAAGGTCTTGTCTTACTAATCTGTTATATTTTCTTGAAGGTATGTATTGTGATAAGGAAGCTTATCATAGCTCAGGTAGGAGCTATAGAAAAGATTATGTGACTCTGAACAAGCAACCTGTCAGTTCTGGTAGAAGCAAGAAAACAGAGTTTTCACATAAAAGACTACCAGTCCCAGAATGCACCAGGTTTCCAGCAGCCATGAGAGGGGCTGAAGTGAGAAAATGTGTGTGCAATCAAGAGAGCTATGAGGTAATCCCTAAGCACTCGTCTCAAAGGGCAGGGGCCTGATTCAAGACAGCTGCGCTGTGTTAGGGAGCAGCACACATTAGAACAGGATAAGAGTAGAGCTGATTCTTCAGGAAACAGTTTCAGCAACAGTTGGAAGAACAGCTTCAGCAAAAGCCAACACAGATAGAGAGAGAAGGAAACTCTCTGGAAGGAAGAGAAGAAAGGCCATTGGAAGGTCTGGAAGATTCCAAGGCAGTACTCATACTGGGAGGTATTCCAAAAGCCAGCAGAGTCCATTGGACTGGATTCAGCCAGAGGAATGGAGTGGCAGAGATAGGAATCACCAGTGGCTACCTGGAAGAGAGAAGAAGACTGCATATGGAAGGGACTTCAGACCAAGGCCAGAAGGTATGTGAGAGAAGATCCAGTGTCCAGGGATCAAGATTGGAAGGCTGGACATCAGAATTGGGTTACATATTGGCCAGGCTATACAGAGAGGAATAATGATAGCAGGAGAGGCTCAGGTATGAACACTGATCCAGACCCTATCTATAACAGAGAATGGCAGCCAGGGAATAAACATTCTCATGATAGTGCCTTAATGAAAGACTCGTCTGTGCCAATGTATGATAGTGACCATATGCTGATGATGAAGAGGGAGATACAGCAAATGAAACTATTTATATGGACTGTTCTCTATCTAAATGCTATTGCTAGTTTTCCGTGAGCAAACACATCAGCCATCACAAAGAAACCTAACTTTGTTCTTTATTTCCACTGCAAACAGCTCTTAAAGCAGGATTTGGGCTCACACAGTAGCAGCCAGCCAGCTAAAGGCTTTCAGCTGGTCCATTGATAGTAATTAGGGCTGCACCTGATTGTGTGTGTGAGCAAGGGAGAATCACTGTTGAGATCGGCGTGGAAAAATAAGCAGAAGTTAACCTAACCAACAAAGTTTATTCTTTACTTTGTGCCTTTGTATTTGGTAATTATTTGCTAAGAAAAACACTAGCTAATTGCCTGACAAGCTGAAGGTTGTTTCTGGTTTACTTTGTGACTTTTTGTTATCCATTTTTAAACACTGCAAGCAAGTAACCTCATTTATAGTGCTATCAAGCATACATGTGCTGGGTGAATTAAACCCCATCAATAAAAGAAGTATTTTATTGATCTTACCACTTGGTTTCACAACTCAAATTATTGTCATCAGCTGTGTTTGGGAGTGAATGAACTACAATACCCACAATACCTTGCAAGAATCATATGAATATATGCATCGTCAAGATTGTGTAAGTTCTCACCCTAGGCAGCCGTCTGACAAATGGCGTAGTTTTTCGGATTGCTCTTGCACCAAGAGGATTTACTTGTTGTGGATTACAAATAAAAGTCAAGTTTAAAGCTGTAAGAAGATTTCTTTCCCTCATCTGCACTTTGGAAGAAAAGTGGTTGTTCCAGGAAGCTGTCCCAGATGAAAAGACCCTGTGAAAAGCTGGATTCATCACTGAGACAAGGTAATATGTACCTGGGCATGTCTAGTGGTGGATGTGTGTAAGCACAGGGGGTAATTTAAAAAAAAAAAAAAAAAAGTTGAAAAAAAAAAAAAAACCCCACACACCTGGTTGGAAGGTGCTGCTCTTTGGGGTTTTTTTTTCTCTTTTCTTGCAGGGGTCAAGATGGATCCGAGGGAGATGGCTCAGTGGATGGCAGCCCAATTCAGCAAGCAGCAGGAGCTATCACAGCAGGCCCAGGACACTGCTATGAAGGCCTTAATGGAACAGCAGAAACCAGTGCTTGATCTGGTGCAAGCTCTAGTTCAGCTGCAGAGCCAAAGTGGAACAGATGCAAGACCAGCAGTTAGTACTGGTACACCACATGTGAACACTGTGGGACTCAATCAAGGGATTGGGGCATTTAATTTTGGGAAATTAACTCCAGAAGATAATGTTGATGATTTTCTAGAGTCTTTTGAAAGAGTGGCACAGGCTTTAGCATGGCCAGAGACCCAGTGGGCAGTAAGGCTGGCAGCCTCATTAACTGGTGAGGCACTAGCAGCTTACAGAGCAATGCCAGCAGCCCAGGCTTTGATTTATAAGGATGTAAAGGCAGCTATTAGAGATCGCCTAGGGTTGTCTATTTCAGAGTATAGGCGAATGTTTAGAGCTGTTACATTGAAAGTGGGTGAGACACCCAGGGCTCTGAGTCAGAGAATTAGAAGTCTAGCTGTAAAATGGTTGGAGCCTGAGCAAAAGACAGTAGAAATGTTATTAGATATTATAATGCTGGAACAATTTATGCTTGGGGTACCTAAAGATTTGAATGTTTTTCTTATACAGCAAAATTGCCAAAATCTTGGAGAGGCAACCATGCTAGCAGAGAGATTCTTGGAAGCCACGCAGGCTTGCCATAGAATGGGTGGCCCTCTAAAGATGGATGCTGAGGCTAGATGTGCTGTATCAGAAAAAAGAATAATTAAGAATGTTTCTGAAAATGAATGTACTGTATCAAACCAGATGAGACGGTGGAATAGAAAGAAATGTTTCAAGTGTGGAAAATTGGGACATTTTGAGAAGAGATGCCAGACACACACTAGTTTAATGGGTCTGGATTTAAAACAGCCCAAGGAAGGATTTCTTTTGATGGTTGATGTGCAAGGAATTACCACAAATGCATTATTAGACTCTGGGGCAGACCAGAGTATGATGTCAAAAAGGCTTTGGAAGAGGATAGAGGCCCAAGAAAGATTTGTGCCTAGAACCCCTGAAAGCCAAGTTCACATCAGATGCATTCATGGTGCTGCAACATCATATCCCACCTATAGGTTTAAGGTTAAATACCTGGGGGAACCAGAGGAAGTCCTATTAGCAGTGGTGCCTAGGCTACCCTTTGATTTGGTCCTAGGAAAGGACTGGCCAAGATTTAAGCAGGAACTAGTGAAAGGGCTAGGAAAGAAGGAGGGAGAAGGTTTAATAATGGAAATAGCTCCCGGGCCTTTCTTTGGAAGTCCTCAGTCCCTAGCTAAAAAGATGGTTAAGCTTCCAGAAGGCCAAACTATGGGTAATAAGAGGGGCCTTGTATCCACCCGCTCGCAGGCTAAGTTAGAGAGCCAGCAGAAGGAGGAGGGGGAGCAGGCAGAGTTATTAGGAGATTTACCCTCTCATGATGATTTAATAACCCCATCATCTGGTAAAGTAAGAAAGTTGAAAGCACAAAAGAGGCGTGAGAGACTTTGCAGAGCACAGGGTAGGGCTGAGATGTTAGCTGGTCAAAGTTTACCCTGGGTGCCAGCTGAGTTGGTGGCAAAGTTTCCTAACTTTCCACAAGAGCAGCGAGCTGATCAAGCTCTCACCCGAGCTTTTAAGTATGCTCAGGAGGTCAGGGAGGAATTGCCCAGATTCAGACTAGATAATGACATATTATATAGAGAGAGTCAGGACCCCAGAAATGGTGCCATACGTAAACAATTGGTGGTACCCACAACTTTCAAAGGGCTAGTACTTAGACTAGCACATGATCATCCAGTGGGAGGTCATAAAGGTATGCAAGGAACGCTGGATCAAATACTTGTGCGTTTTTACTGGCCAGGTATCTTCAAAGAAACTGCCCAGTTTTGTGCTGCGTGTCAGCGAGTTACAGCGGCACACCCACCGGTGGTGCCATTGATCCCCATGCCAATCATCACAGACCCAATTGGTCGCATTGCCATGGATATTGTAGGCCCATTAGTTAAAACGCCCCGAGGTTTCCAATACATCCTAGTTATGGTAGATCAGGCAACAAGGTTTCCCTGGGCCATACCATTGAGGAATGTTTCTGCAAAAACAATAGCTTTAGAGCTAGTAAAATTGTTTTGTGAAGTGGGATTCCCAAGAGAGGTGTTGACTGACCGAGGGTCCAATTTTGTATCCAAATATTTGGCCCAGGTCTGGGATGCCTTTGGCATTCGTCACGTGAAAACCTCAGCCTACCATCCACAATCAAATGGTTTGGTGGAGAGATTCAACCAAACTCTCAAACAAATGTTGAGAAGGGGGTTAGCAGGAGAGGTAAAAGAATGGGATATGTTATTACCCTTTGCCTTATATGCCTGCAGGGAAAGAATTCAAGTGTCCCTAGGTGTAACTCCATATGAGTTGATGTATGGTAGGGCTCCCCAGGGTTTGTTGGATATTTTGAGGGAACAATGGATTGATCCTGAACCAGGAAGTCAGGAGGTGCCACTGTTTCTACGTGACTTGAGAGCACGTTTGAAAAGGACGTCGCAGGTTGCTGAGAGGAACCTGCAGGACAGTCAAGTTTGCCAGAAAGGGTGGTATGATAGAAAGGCCAAAAGCCGCCAATTAAGCATTGGTGAAAAGGTTTTGGTTCAAGTAGCAGGAACTGCTCCAAAATTTGAGGTACAGTGGAAGGGGCCATGGGAGGTTGTTAAACAAGTAAGCCCAGTGTCTTATATGGTAGAAAATGCCAGAGGGCGTAGGCAGACCTACCATATTAATGTACTTAAGTCTTGGAGGGAGAGGCCTGTAGATAATGACCTTGAACCCAGTCAGGAAGTAAGTGAGCTTCAAGAAGATAACACTCTCGTAGGTATTACGGACTGTAGAGAAGCAGTTTCACCAGTAAAACCAGTCCGTAATAACTTAAGCAGGGGGGTATGTGATAAGGAAGCTTATCATAGCTCAGGTAGGAGCTATAGAAAAGATTATGTGACTCTGAACAAGCAACCTGTCAGTTCTGGTAGAAGCAAGAAAACAGAGTTTTCACATAAAAGACTACCAGTCCCAGAATGCACCAGGTTTCCAGCAGCCATGAGAGGGGCTGAAGTGAGAAAATGTGTGTGCAATCAAGAGAGCTATGAGGTAATCCCTAAGCACTCGTCTCAAAGGGCAGGGCCTGATTCAAGACAGCTGCGCTGTGTTAGGGAGCAGCACACATTAGAACAGGATAAGAGTAGAGCTGATTCTTCAGGAAACAGTTTCAGCAACAGTTGGAAGAACAGCTTCAGCAAAAGCCACGCAGATAGAGAGAGAAGGAAACTCTCTGGAAGGAAGAGAAGAAAGGCCATTGGAAGGTCTGGAAGATTCCAAGGCAGTACTCATACTGGGAGGTATTCCAAAAGCCAGCAGAGTCCATTGGACTGGATTCAGCCAGAGGAATGGAGTGGCAGAGATAGGAATCACCAGTGGCTACCTGGAAGAGAGAAGACTGCATGTGGAAGGGACTTTCAGACCAAGGCCAGAAGGTATGTGAGAGAAGATCCAGTGTCCAGGGATCAAGATTGGAAGGCTGGACATCAGAATTGGGTTACATATTGGCCAGGCTATACAGAGAGGAATAATGATAGCAGGAGAGGCTCAGGTATGAACACTGATCCAGACCCTATCTATAACAGAGAATGGCAGCCAGGGAATAAGCATTCTCATGATAGTGCCTTAATGAAAGACTCGTCTGTGCCAATGTATGATAGTGACCATATGCTGATTGATGAAGAGGGAGATACAGCAAATGAAACTATTTATATGGACTGTTCTCTATCTAAATACTATTGCTAGTTTTCCGTGAGCAAACACATCAGCCATCACAAAGAAACCTAACTTTGTTCTTTATTTCCACTGCAAACAGCTCTTAAAGCAGGATTTGGGCTCACACAGTAGCAGCCAGCCAGCTAAAGGCTTTCAGCTGGTCCATTGATAGTAATTAGGGCTGCACCTGATTGTGTGTGTGAGCAAGGGAGAATCACTGTTGAGATCGGCGTGGAAAAATAAGCAGAAGTTAACCTAACCAACAAAGTTTATTCTTTACTTTGTGCCTTTGTATTTGGTAATTATTTGCTAAGAAAACATTAGCTAATTGCCTGACAAGCTGAAGGTTGTTTCTGGTTTACTTTGTGACTTTTTGTTATCCATTTTTAAACACTGCAAGCAAGTAACCTCATTTATAGTGCTATCAAGCATACATGTGCTGGGTGAATTAAACCCCATCAATAAAAGAAGTATTTTATTGATCTTACCACTTGGTTTCACAACTCAAATTATTGTCATCAGCTGTGTTTGGGAGTGAATGAACTACAATACCCACAATACCTTGCAAGAATCATATGAATATATGCATCGTCAAGATTGTGTAAGTTCTCACCCTAGGCAGCCGTCTGACAGTATAAACAGGTAGACAAAGGTGAGCTGGTCCATATAGTGTATCTCATTTTTCAGAAAGCCTTTAACAAGGTCCCTCATAAGAAACTCTTGTGGAAATTAAAAAGTCATAGGATAGGACACAATGTACTATTGTGGATCAGGAACTGGAAAAAGATAGAAAGCAGAGGGTAGGGATAAATGGCCAATTTTCTCAATGTGGAGTATCCCAGGGATCTGTGCTGGGACCACTGCTTTTTAACATACTTATAAATTACCTGCAAATGGGAATAACGAGTGAGGTTATCAGATTTGCAGACGACAAAATTATTCAAAGTTGTTAAAATGCAAGAGAATTGTGAATAATTGCAAGAGGATCTTGATAAATTGGAAGACTGGATGTTCAAATAACAGATGAAATTTAATGTGGACAAGTGCAAAATTATGCACTTAGGAAAGAACAACCCAAACTATGGTTACACAATGCACGGTTCCACATTAGGAGCCACCACCCAGGAAAATTATTTAGATGTCATCATGGATAACACATTGAAACCCTCCACCCAGTATGTAGTGGCAGACAAGAAAGTAAATAAAATGATAAGAGGGAGGAATGGCCTAGTGGTTAGGACAAGGTACCTTTGGCCAAGGGTTCAAGTCCCACCTGGGGACAGCAATCTCAAGCCAGAGGGACTGGGGTTTCTAGTCCTGTAGGCACTCCTTGTGGCCTTGAGCAAGCAACTTAACCCTCTGTTGCCTCAGGTACACATAGGGAATATATCCAGTATCTGCTTGTAGTGATTGTAAACTGTTCTGATGTCCTTCAGCCTGGGCAGTATATCAAGGAATTGCATAAACATAAGGAATGGAGAATAAAACCAAGGATATTATAATGCCTCTGTATAGTTACATAGTATGACCGCACCATGAATATTGTGTGCAATTCTAGTCACCATATCTTAAAAAGGATATAGCAGAATTAGAAAAGGTACAGAGAAGAGTCACCAAAATGGTAAACAGCATGAAAGGATACCCCTATGAGGAAATGCTTAAAATGTTAGGGCTCTTCAACCTGGAAAAGAGACGGCTGAGGGGAGATATGATAGAGGTCTATAAATTAATGAATGGAGTGGAACAGGTATATATAGATCAATTGTTTACGCCATCAAAAAGTAGGAAGATTAGGGGACATGCAATAAAGCTACACTAAAACATTTAAGACTAATAAGAGAGAATATTTTTTCACCACAACAGGGAATCAAACACTGGAATTTGTTACCGGAGGTTGTAATAAAAACTGTTAGTGTAGCTGGGTTTAAAAAGGCATCTATGGCTTCCGGTGACGTCATCGGGGAGTATGGCGGCGTAGTCTAAAGCTCCGCTGCCTTCGGCCTGTACAAGGGGGGAAAATACCCCGCTATGTGAGAAAGGAGGAGCAGGTTTGGGAAGAAGCAGAGGCTGTATACCCCTAGTGGGGGGAGAAGAGGAGCGGAGCACTTGCCTGCCCGCTGCAGTGATTGGCGGTGGATAGCGGCTGGGGAGCCGGGTCTGAGGACCGCGCTTGCTGACACGGAGAGGAGAGAAGGCGAGACGGAGGCCAGAAAGTCACCTGGTGCATTTTGCAGCCAATAAACGGCGCCGGGAAGGCTGAGGAAGCGGTATCCGGCAGAGAAGGTGAGCAAGCAAAATCAGAAGAGTGCAGCAGCGCGGGAGGGACTTGGTGCCAAGAGTGAAAGCTAAGAGGAGCGGATGCAAGCCCTGAAAAGTGTGACTGTGATAGGAAGGAGGCTGCTTCCACAAGTGGAGTGAAGACATTGAGTCCCCAGCTACCTTAGAGGGCAGAAGAGTGTGGCAGCCAGTCCGGGGCCTGCTGTGGGGCGGGGAGGATTCCAGCGGCAGAGAGAGTCCTGGTGTGGCACTGAACAGTAAAATAGAAGCTACCCAGAACTGAGAAGCCAAGATACAAGGGATTGCTGGCCAAGGACAACTGGATTGGAGTCTCAAAGGAAGAATAATGCCTACGGGGATGTTGCTACATACGGAAGAGGGGGGGGCCCCACCAGAGAGGGTAAAACAAAGCCCATGGATAAATCCAAGGGCACTCAGGCCGCTAAGAAGAAGCTGGCGGAGTTTAAATCCCCGTATGCAACAACAAGAAGAGGGAAGGAGGGCGAGGAAGAGGGAAGAGCAGTGATTGACTGCCCAGAGGAACTGGAGGAAAAGTTGGAGCGGGCTAACAGTCCAGGAATGGCTAAGCTGCTCAAGACGTGGCTGTCAGAGATGAAAGAGGAAATTAAGAAAGAGATCAATGGAGTTAAAAATGAACTAAAAGAATCTATACAATCTCTGAGACAGGACATCGTGGAATTGGGGACCCGAGTAGCTGAGACGGAAAACCAGTTAGAGAAGCAAGAAGCAGCTCTGGAGGAATTACAGAAGGGCTGGGATGAAGTGCGGAGAGTACAAGAAAAACAGCAGAGGAAGATGGAGGATTTGGAGGATCGCTCCAGGCGCTGCAATGTGCAAATACACGACCTGCCAGAAGTAGCTCAATATAAGAACTGCAAGGAGGTGACGACCAAAATCTTCCAAGCTTTGCTCTCAGCAGCAGCTCCAACAGGAGGCGAGGAAGAAGAGGAGTTGCGAATAGAGAGGGCCCATAGGGGTCTGGGCCCGGTAAGAGAAAACCAACCATGTGACATAGTGGTGTGCTTAAGTTCGTACAAAATAAAAGAAAAATTGCTGAGGGCAGCCAGAGCAGCAAGACAGTTCACTTGGGAAGAGCACAGGGTGGACTTGTACCAAGATCTTTCAATGGGAACGCTCCAACGTTAAATTTAGAACCCAGCAGAGAGTTTGTAGTTTAAATGTCATAATAAGTTAGAGCCTAGCAGCAGCAAAGAGCTATAATTTAAATCAAATCAGAATATAGCTTAGCACAAAAGGCAAAACAGGGTCAGTACTCTTTGAGCAGCAAATAAAGTCTTCTAGAGACCTTTACAAAGAGGCCTTCTACCTAGCGGGCAAGAGACCTGTGAAACTTTTTCAATAGGTGTTAACACCAGGTAGCAGGTCAAAAGGCCATTTTGAAAGACTCCTTTTATCCAAGCAAGGACTGTTAATCACTCAGGAAGTTGGTCACAGCTTACGTCAGCAGCACAGGCATAAATAGCTCAACCAGAGCTCTGTGATCCTCAGTCTTGAAGGACTAGAAAAGGGGACTGTTACTTCTGGAGAGAGATCTGCAATTGTAAGTATATACTTCTGGGAATTTTCTGAAAGGAATTCTTTCTATTAAAGCTAATTAATCTGTGAACCCACTATTTTTTGTTAGATCAGTCAGGGCCTAGTAGCAGCAGTTTTAAGTTGATAATTTAAAACACAGAAGAGAACTTTCTGGTTACATTTCATACCCAGCAGAGAGCTTGTAGTTTAAATTTAATAGTCACTCAGGGCCTAGTATCAGCAAAGTACTTTTAGTTTACATTTAAAACCAGAAGTAGGACAGGGTACTGTGTAGCAGCCCTCTTTTAATAAGTGTTATTTCCCTCACTCCCCACACCCACCCACCCCTGGGATAATCGTAGCTTTATAGGTACTTACACATCTTAAAAGACAGGAGGTGCTCTCAAGTGAAGTTCGTTACCCAAATCAGTCATACACTAAGGACCTGAGATTAATTAAGCTTCAGGTGAACAAGTTATATTAAATGTATTAGGTACCGTTTTATTGGTATAAATATCCATAGCAACCCTTAGTAAGTAAAGAACTTAAAGATCTAAACACAAACTTAAAACTAAGATGCAGACAGCAGTCCAGCAGCGAGATGGGGGCTTTCCAGTCTTTTGCATTGAGTGTCACATGTATGATTTTCTTCCAGTTGGTGAGAGGTCTTACGTGTGCACTAGGTGCAAGGAGCTCTTTGCTCTCAGGAACGAGTCCGTTCTCTTGAGGCTAGAGTAGTAAACTTGGAAAACATAGGAAAGACAGAGAGGTACATAGACGAGACCTACAGGGATATAGTCCTGAAGTCCCACCTCCAGTCTGGCAGCATCCCTGTTGCCATGGAGGAGAGAGGTCACGTGACAGGAGAGCATCACCCTGGTGTGGCAGGAAGTGATCCTGTAACTAGGACCTGTCCTCCAGGTGATGTAAAACCCCCTCGCACCAAGGAAGTTTCTCCAGGGCCATGTGCCCATGAGGGAAGGGTTAGGCTAGCCGTAATAGTTGGTGATTCGATCATTAGGCATGTAGATAGCTGGGTGGCTGGTGGACATGAGGATCGCCTGGTAACATGCCTGCTTGGTGCGAAGGTAGCAGACCTCACACGCCACCTAGATAAGGTCTTAGATAGTGCTGGGGAGGAGTCTGCTGTCTTGGTACATGTCGGTACCAATGACATAGGAAAATGTGGTAGGGAGGTTCTGGAGGCAAAATTTAGGCTTTTAGGTAGGAAGTTGAAATCCAGAACTTCCAGGGTAGTGTTCTCCGAAATGCTTCCCGTTCCACGCACAGGACCCAAAAGGCAGGCAGAGTTCCGGAGTCTCAATGCGTGGATGAGACAATGGTGCAGAGATGAGGGTTTTGGATTTGTTAGGAACTGGGGAACATTCTGGTAAAAGGAGGGGCTCTTCCGAAGGGATGGGCTTCACCTTAACCGGGATGGAACCAGGCTGCTGGCATCAAAGTTTAAAAAGGAGATAGAGCAGCTTTTAAACTAGATAATAGGGGAAAGCCGACAGTCGCCCAAGAGCGGATGGTTCGGAAGAATGTATCCTTGAAGGATACTACCAAAAGCAGAGAGGTTCCAAAAAAGAGTAAAGTAGCTGAAATGCCCTCGAGTATAGAGCAGACAGAGCTTAAAGATCCCAAATTACCCATGTCTACCAATAGCCAAATTAATATGAATAAAATACAGTCTCTAAAATGCTTGTATGCAAATGATAGAAGTCTAAAAATAAGATGGGAGAGTTAGAATATATAGCACTAAATGAGAGGTTAGATATGATTGGAATATCAGAGACATAGTGGAAGGAGGACAACCAGTGGGACACTGTGATATCTGGCTACAAACTATATCGTAATGATAGAGCTGATCAAATTGGTGGAGGGGTTGCGCTCTATGTTAGAGAGGGCATTGAGTCACAAAGGATTAAAGTTTTGCAGGAAATAAAATTTGCTGTAGAATCTCTATGGATTGAAATTCCATGTAAAAAGGGGAATGCGATGGCAGTGGGGGTGTACTATCGACCGCCTGGCCAGAATGAACAAATGGATGATGAAATGCTCAAAGAAATCAAGGAAGCTAACAAAGGTTACAGCACAGTAATAATAATGGGTGATTTAAATTACCCCGGTATCGACTGGGTCAGTGTCACAGCAGGACATGCTAGGGAGATAAAGTTCCTAGATGAAATAAATGACTGCTTCTTGGAGCAGCTGGTTCATGAAACGACCAGAGGGAAAGCCATATTAGAGCTAGTCCTTAATGGAACACCAGATCTAGTGCAAGAGAAGGGTGTTGGGACCACTTGGCAATAGTGATCATAGCATGATCGCCTTTGATTTAATTATTGGAGGAGGGATAGTAAGGAAATCCACAGTACTACCTTTTAACTTTCGTAAGGGAGACTATGATAAAATGAGGAAAATAGTTAAGAAAAAACTAAAAGGAGCAGTTGCAAAGGTTAAAGACTTACATCAAGCTTGGGTGTTGTTGAAAAATACTATCTTGGAAGCCCAGACCAGCTGTATTCCACGCTTTAAGAAAAGTGGAAGGAAGTGCAAAAAACTGGCAGTATGGTTTAAAGGTGAGGTCAGAGAGGCTGTTGTTGCCAAAAAAGCATCTTCCAGGAAATGGAAAAAAGAGCCAAATGATGAAACCTGGAAACAGCACAGGCACTGGCAAGTCAAATGCAAGGCATTGATAAAGCAGGCAAAGGGAGAATTTGAGAAGAAGCTTGCTGCGGAAGCAAAAATGCAAAATAAAGATTTTTTCAAGTACATTCGTAGCAAAAAACCTGTGAGAGAGTCAGTTGGTCCATAAGATGATAGAGGAGTTAAAGGGGCACTAAGAGGAGACAAGGCGATAGTGGAGAGACTGAATGAATTCTTTGCTTCGGTCTTTACTGAAGAAGATGTAGGGATGTTACTCGTGACTGAAGTGGTATTTAAAGGTGCGAAAGAATTGAAGGAAATATCGATACATCAGGAAGATGTATTACAACTATTAGATAAACTGAAGAGTAGCAAATCACCTGGGCTGGATGGTATACATCAAAGGGTGTTGAAAGAACTGAAATATGAGAATGCAGACCTGCTATTAGTAATCTGTGAACTATCATTAAAACCATCTCTAATACCTGAAGATTGGAGGATTGCCAATGTAACACCAATTTTTAAAAAGGGTTCTAGGGGTGATCCGGGAAATTACAGACCGGTGAGCCTGACGTCAGTACCGGGAAAAATGGTAGAAACCATCATAAAGAATAAAATGACTCAGCATGTAGATAGTCATGGCCTAATGGGAGACAGCCAACATGGCTTTAGACAAGGAAGATCTTGTCTTACTAATCTGTTATATTTTTTTTGAAGGTGTGAATAAACAGGTGGACAAAGGTGAGTCGGTTGATATAGTGTATCTGGACTTTCAGAAAGCCTTTGACAAGGTCCCTCATCAGAGACTTTTGGCAAAACTAAAGGTGCTCATTTCAGTCAACCCCTTACACAAGGAATAAAGGGGAACATCTGCTTTAATCCCCCAGTATGTATTTCCCCTTCACAAGTTCTTTGGGTACCTAGGGACACATCTATAATTGATGAAAAGCAGCGAGACGTTTAGGTTTGCAAAATGGTCAGAATACACATGCGTGAGGTGACATTTACGAGACACGCATGTTCCGGAATACTGGTATGCAAATGTGCAAGTTGTCAGGGTTCCCTCATAAGTATTTCCCATGTGTATCTTTATAAAATAGCATCTCTGGGAGGTCACGTGATGCGAGCTCGCTAGTGGCAGCATCCTGAACGAGCTCCGCTCCCCCTCTTAGCTAAACCGGCTAAAAACACCGTTTTACCCCGGAGTGTGAGGGAATTTCTTGAGCCCTGTGCATCACAGCGGCACCAGCTTTTCAAATACCGGCGGTGGAGGTCCGGGGCCATGGCATCCGCAGTGAAATCTGCCCGCAAAGAAAAGGAGCGGCAGGCGGGTGCGAGCAAGACGGCGGAGGCCGCTGGGGGACCACGCTCTCCGAAATCGCCGGCCCTTCTCGACGAAATGTCGGCTGCAGTAGCAGAGGCTCTGTCGTCCCAGTTTGCGGCACTGCACGAGAAAATGGACGGTCTGAGGACCTCAATGGACACTCTGGGCGGTCGGCTCCGGGAGGTGGAAGAACGCCTGGGACAGGCCGAAGATGGCGCTACAGTGTTAAAACACGAGGTGGAGGGCCTGAAACTGCAAGTTGCTCAACAAGCGGCCAAACTCGATGATCTCGAGAACCGCACCCGCCGGAACAACTTACGGTTCATGGGGGTCCCCGAAACAGTGATGGATCGAGACCTTCGTGAGTACCTGGAGGCTTTGGTGGTGGATCTCCTGGGAGATAACAACCCCGCAGAACGGCCCTGCATTGAAAGAGTGCATCGGGTGGGGAATGCGCAGACCCGGGATCGGCGGCCGAGAATTGTGCTGGCTAAGTTCTTGCGGTTCCCCCTCAAGGAGAAAATCATGCGGGCAGCGCGGCAGAAGGGAGATTTTACCTATGAAAATGCTAAAATCCGGGTGGCGCAAGATTACTCGATAGCGCTCAGTAAACAACGGCGAGAGTATGCACCCCTCTGCGAGAAGTTAATTGCAGCGCAAATACGCTTCTCCGTGCAATATCCAGCCCGACTGCACATTTTCTATCAAAACACTCACAAAGTATTTGAATCGGCAGCAGCGGCTGGGACTTATGTGAATCAAGTGGCGTCCTTGCCGCGGGACCATCAGCCGGCTTCATAATGGACTTGGGACAGTGTCCTTGTCTATTTTTCTATTTTTATTTTATTTAGCTAACCCCGCGGTATAGCGAGTGCAGCTGCTTTGTGCCTGTGAGGTAGGGCTAGTATTGGGGCCGGTCGTAGAGCTGGCCCTCGCTGGCCCGATGATAAGAGCTTGGCAGTGCCGCTCTCGGGGGGTTAGGTGCATGAAGGCCTACAGCTGACTGCGGAGGACGGTGTGCAGTGCCCCCTTTGCAGTGACTTGGGCCTGCCGGTCCCTCCGCCATTATAACCTTCGGGCTGTTGTCGGAGGATGCACCTGGCCCCTATGTGATAGTGCATGGGACATGTGAGTGCTCTGTGGCCTCGTGCATCCTCTGCTTTTTTGCAGTAATTTACTTTTGAGTTACCTAGGATATGTGTTAATGCCGAAGTTTGTTTAAATTTCCTAGTATTGATGCCTTCTCCTTTTATGCTGTGTACTGTTTTTTTTTTTTTTTTTTTTTTTGGGTAGTGGATTGGGGGAATGCTCCGGTCCCGACCCAGTTATTTAGACCTTGTGGGAGGTAGCTCACTTTAGGTGGGTTATGGGTTAGAGACGGGGGGATTGTTTCCAGGACGAGGGGGGGGAGTAATTAGGTGGGGTGGTATGGTTTTTGTTCAGTTCTGGGGGGGGGAGCGGGTGGAGCTCAGTGGGACCTCAGTAGTCTCCCTTAGAGGAAGCGGGGGGAGGGAGGCTTTAGGTAAGCATCAGGGGGGAGGGGTTGGGATGGGGTGGGGTGTAGTTATAAGTGTTTGGGGCTGGGGGGGGGAGTGGGGGAGGAGGGGTGTGGCTGCCACAACTCAGGATTGGATTAAGCGAATTTACCCTGTAGAAGATAAGCCAAGGAATTATAGCAGTGAGGGGGAAGAGACCCTAGGCTGGGGGGGTCTCTTCATAGAACAGCAAAGTTACTATTACCGGCCTAAAGGTCACAAGCTGCCGTGGGCATGGTGAGGATCATATCATGGAATGTTTGTGGGTTAGGAACACCTATTAAGAGATATAAAATACTTAAGGCCCTGGCCAGGCAGCGGTGTGATGTTGCGCTACTCCAGGAGACCCACCAAACGGCGGAGGAACATGCAAAGCTTGCCCGGGATTGGGTGGGCCAGGTCTGGGGGGCTCCAGCGGTGGGAAAGAAGGGGGGTGTTGCCATCCTAGTACACAAGAGACTGCGGTTTACTTTAGTTAAGCAAGTGTTGGACCCGTGTGGACGTTTTCTCCTTTTACATGGCATACTGGAGGACCGGGAGATTATCCTGGGTGCTCTATACGGTCCGAATGGGCCGGATGCCGGCTTCTTTAACAAACTAGCAGCAGAAGTCGAACAATTGCCCGACGTCCCCCTCGTCCTTGGTGGTGACTTTAATGGCGTCCTTGAAACTGATTTAGATACCTCGCGGGAGACATGTACCCGGGAAAGGCAGGCGGTCTCTAGGATTCTGCAGAGACTTCGTTCTCGACTCCATCTGGTCGACCCCTGGCGCCTCTTACACCCCTCTGAAAAAGATTTTACTCATATTTCCCGGGCTAGAGGTTCTAGTGCTCGCATAGACTATGTTTTAATCTCAGCGGCTCAGTTTGCGTGTATAGAAGATGCGAGGATTGGCCCGCTTGAGGTATCTGATCATGCCATGGTTTGGATCGAGTGGCAGGGTGGCGGCGGACAGGACTCCGCTCGCTTATGGCGGTTCCCCCTTGACTTATACAAGGACGCTCAATTTCGGCAGTTTCTCTGCGACCGGTGGCGGGAATTTGAGGGGAACCACAGAGGCCATCAAGATGACCCTGAATTGGTGTGGGAAACGGCCAAAGTGGTTCTTCGTGGCGATATTATCGGCTATGTGGCTCGGAGGCGCAGATTGTTGAATGCGCAGATTGTGCGACTTGAAGACCAGGTAACCCGAGCGCGACGCCTAGTCGGACGCTATCCGACGGCCCAAAACCGGAAAAATTGGTGGGAACTTCAGGTTGCATTGAATACACTGTTACATCAACGAGCTAAGAAGTCCCTACTTTATTATAAATATAAACTATATTGTTTTGGGAACAAGCCTGGTACTTGTTAGGGAGATGCCTACAAGGGCAGAGAGGCACGCGGTTGGTGGCTGCCCTCAGAGACCGCCACGGGAAACTGCATAGTAGTAAAAATGAGATTAGTGTTCTTTTTAAGGATTTTTTTCAGGCCTTGTACCAGGCCGAGGGGATCGATCCCATTGTTATGGCTCAGTATCTTGATAGGTTAGATTTACCGCGGGTGACGGAACAACAACGGACTCTTCTCGACCAACCCATTACAGTACAGGAAATACAGCGGGTGATTTTGACTGCGACTTGTTATAAAGCACCTGGCCCCGATGGCTTCGGGGCCGAATTTTATAAGATATTGTCTGAGGGGGTTAGCCCAGTATTGGCGGAGACATCGGCAACGGGTGGGACGGGGAGGGCGTTGTTGGGGGGATAACCAGGCATACATTACCTTGATTCCTAAACCCGGCAAAGATCCTCTGCAGGCTTCGTCTTACCGACCTATCTCTCTATTAAATTACGATATGAAGCTTATGGCAAAAATCCTGGCGGACCGTTTGGCAGTTGTACTCGGTGATTTAATACATGATTCGCAAGTCGGGTTTGTCAAGGGTCGGCATGCGGTACGTAATTTGCGAAAAATTTTAACATCATTGGAGTGGGTGCATCTGCATGGCCTGCCCTCCTTACTGGTGAGCTTTGACGCTGAAAAAGCGTTTGACCGCGTAAATTGGCAATACCTACAGCATTTATTGCCACGCTACGGATTGGCAATTCTTTTTGTGCGATGGTGCATAGTTTATGCGAGCAGCCCACAGCGCGGGTGTTGTGTAATGGAGTTCTCTCGGAGGCATTTGCTCTTTCCCGGGGAACTCGACAGGGTGTCCACTGTCCCCAATGTTATTTGTTTTGGCTCTGGATCCACTGATCCGAAGCGTGGAGGTGACCAGGGAGATAGGGGGGGTGGTGGTGGGTGATAATGAGTTTAAAATATCGGCCTTTGCGGACGATATGCTGGTACATTTAACTACTCCCCATGAGTCTCTTGAGAGATTAATGCAGGAATTCCGGCTCTTCGGTAGTTTCACTGGTCTTCGAATTAACGAGGACAAATCGGAGGCCCTTGACGTGTCGGGTCAACTCCGTGGACACTGGCCAGGAGACTTTCCTTTGAAATGGGCGGACCGGAGTTTTGTTTACTTAGGGATTGTCTTACCGCGGCTGCCCCAAGAATTGTATGGTAGTAACCTGAACAAGATTCTGACTGGCATGAAAACTCAGATGAGAGCCTGGCAGCCCCTACCACTGTCGTTGTTGGGGAGGGTAGCTGCTGTACAAATGGTTATCCTCCCTCGAATCTTGTACTGGCTGCAGACTCTACCGGTCTGGCTGTGGAAGCGTGATCTTCATCGCATAGAATCTGAGATTCAGCGTTTTGTCTGTGGAAGGGAGCCCGTGCTCGCATTCCGATGGCGCGAATGACAGGTTCCTGGCGTAGTGGGGGTATTGGTCTCCCAGATTTATGGTCGTATGCTTTGGCCTGCCAGGCACGACATATTGCGGACTGGTTGGGTGGGACTAGTGTCTTTACCCCTCGGCGCCTGGAATCGGCGGCGATGGCTCCTTTGTCTCTACTGGGGGGTTTACATGCGGACTCTGCCCAATTGCCGGTTGGTGCCAAACGAAGCTTGCTGGTATCGGCGGCACGCCGCACCTGGCAGCAATTGAATAGCTATTGGAAACGAGATTGGCGGATTTCGTGTTGGTTGCCTCTGTGGGGGAATGCTAACTTCCTGCCAGGGTCCGAGACGGTTGGCTTTTCTCAGTGGCGGAAGAAGGGGATACGTACTTTAGGACACACGGTAGGCCTGACGGGGCCTGTAAGACGTTCCGGGAACTGAGTACTGAGTACGAACTGCAGCCTTCTCATTACTTTACATATTTGCAGCTTTTTCACTATGTGGCCTCTTTATCTAGGGAAGAGCTTGCGGCGGAGCGATCCGCGCAGCTTATAGAATTTTTTGGTCTTGGGGAGGACTTACCGCCCTCGATTGCCAGACTGAAGAAAAGGATTGCGAGCCTTCGGGTGGCACCGAGCTATGCTAACGTGGAGCAGACCTGGGCGAGAGAGCTGGGGTCGGCGATACCGGTGGGCTCCATCCGAAGGGCATTGGACCGGATTGCCAGGCTGGTTGAGGGGTCCCGCTGGCGGGAAATCCAGTTCAAGGCCTTAACCCGAGTACATTTTTCGCCTAGACGAGCTCTGAGGAGTCATTTAACACAGGATGGGTCGTGTCCTAGATGCTTGGAGCCCCTGGCTGACTTGGCGCATATGTGGTGGGTATGTAAGAATATCCGCCCTTATTGGCGGCGTATTCACCTCTATTTAGGGGAACTGTTGCAACAGCGGTTTCCGTGGTCGGGACCATTTGTAGTGGTGGACCATTTGTCACAGTCTTGCCCGAGTGGTAAGGGTCCCCGACTTTTGGTGCGGAAGGCGTGCCTGGTGGGGAAGGGTCCCATTCTGCGTCACTGGCGGGAGCAACTTCCACCGACCTTCCTGGAGTGGCGCAATAGTTTCCACCAGCTGATGTTGACGGAGTGTTGGCGGGCAAGGAGTCATGTAAAACGCTGGACCACCTTCATGCTTGTTTGGGAACCCTATATCCAGCAGTTGGGCCCCTACTGTAGGAATGTGATTCTGCAAGAGGGTCTTTAGGGGTTGGCCGTAGCGATTAGGCTTAAGGGACCGGGTCTGATACTTTCTGGTAAGTTAATTCCTTGGATCTAGTTGATTTGTTCTTGTGGCATGCTACTGGGTGGGGGGGAGGGGGGTTGGGGGGTAGGGGGGGTTGTAGTTCACAGGAAAAGTATAAAATCTTGGTTCAAAATGATTTTTGTTTCGATGGTTGTCGATACGGGTTCTGTAAATGTTGTCTCGCAGCGGGGATCAGAGTACACCCTGCTGGGGCTCTTGTTGTTTGCTCTTGTCTGCCTGTTATCTGCTGTTGAACCTTAAATAAAGTATATAAAAAAAAAATAGCATCTCTGGCTGCACATGGACGCCCATCCTCATGTGTACCTGAACGTTTTGGTTTCCTTTGACACACATCTACAGTGAGAGGCAAAGATATTGCAGTTTTAGACACATACACCCTCTCCTTAAAACAGATATAGATTTGCAGATGTTTTCACTTGGACACGAATGCAACCTCATAAATGGCCATTCTAAAATGTACCTTCACATTTGTAAATGGAATAATTACAGAGAAAGAAGGCATCCTGCTTAGTCCTACTGCATATTTACACAGGTTCCTACTTTCTCATCTAAGTCTTTATTACACGCACACATTCCAACGCACGTACACCTGTGTCATAAGGGAGATTATGTGCTCACTTTCCCTTATAACATTGGTGCATTCTAAGAGGGTCATTTTAAATGCCTTAGTCATGATTTGATTATCCAAATCATGGAGACGTCCCAGGAGACATTTTACAAATGGCTTTTAAAGACATCTCTGGTGAAGGGATGTCCAAGTAGGTAGTAGACGTGGTGGAGGTATGTCTAGGGTGGTACTATATACTTAGCCATCCCCACTACCACTTGATTTCACTCCACTGAAACAGCTCTCGCCAAAGTCTCCAGTGACTTGTTACTAGCAAAATCAAAGGGCCTTCACTCTGTCCTCATCCTTCTAGACCTCTTCGCTGCATTTGACACCTTTGACCACAACCTTCTCCTCGATACCCTGTCCTTGCTTGGCTTTAGTGGCTCTGTAATATCCTGGTTCTCCTCCTATCTCTCCCATCGCTTTTCAGTGTGTGTTCTGGTGGCTCCTCCTCCTCTGCTACCCCACTCCCAGTTGGTGTACCCCAAGGAGCTGTCTTGGGTTCGCTCCTGTTATCTCTCTATACCCAGTCCCTCGGTGCACTAATCTCTTCCCATGGTTTTCAGTACCATCTCTACGCTGATGATTCCCAGATCTCTCTCTCTACGCCTGAAATCTCTCCGGCAATCCAGACCCAGATCTCTGCGTGCCTTTCTGACATTGCTGCCTGGATGTCTCACCGCTGCTTGAAATTGAACATGGACAAGACTGAACTTCTCATCTTTCCCACTAAAACCTCACCTCCTCCTCCTCCCTTCTCAGTCTCTGTGGATAACTCTGTACTCCGTCCGGTCTCCTTGGCCTGCAATCTGGGGGTTTTCGTTGATTCCTCTCTCTCTTTCTCCACACATATCCAGCTCGTAGCCAAGACCTGCCGTTTCTTTCTCTATAACATTAACAAGATCCGCCCTTTCCTCTCCGAACACACTACTAAAACACTTATCCACTCCTTAATCACCTCCCGTCTTGACTATTGTAACCTACTCCTTGCTGGTCTCCCATTGAATCATCTCTCCCCTTCAATCTGTTCAACATTCTGCTGCATGACTAATCTTCCGCCAGCCCCGACATGCCCATATCACTCCTCTTCTCAGGTCACTTCATAGGCTCCGTATCCGCTTCCGCATCCAGTTCAAGCTTCTTCTACTGACCTATAAATGCATCCACTCTGCGGCTCCTCAATACCTTTCTTCTCTTATTTCTCCGTACAACCCCTCTCGGGAACTCTGCTCTTCTAGCAAACTACTTTTTTCTGTGTCCTTCTCCTATTCTGCTAACTCCAGACTTCGCTCCTTTTACCTTGCTGCACCTTACGCCTGGGACAATCTACCTCTGTCTGTGCGCCAGGCACCCTCTCTGTCCTTCTTTAAATCCAAGTTGAAAACTCACCTTTTCGCTGCTGCTTTTGGTTCCTGACTCAGCTATCTCCTTTTTTTCCCCCTTCTCTTTCCCCCAGCTCCATCCCTACTTACACCTTCAGTGTTTTGTCTTGTGTTTGTCTTGACTAGACTGTAAGCTGTAATGGGCAGGGACTGTCTCTTATAAGTCTCTACAGCGCTACATACGACTGGTAGCGCTTTATAAATGCCAAGTAGTAGCAGTAGTAGATTTCAGAAAGGGGATATCTGTGACCCTGTCCAGGTTTAGACCTGCTCCAGGCATGAACAAGCAACTAGAAAGTAAAAGTTCTTATTTTGTCTGTCAAACATCCAGAGGGCCTAGAGAAGATACCACCTCCATTACTCCTCACAATCATAATGATAGCAGCAGTGGAATTTGAAGCCTGGCTTCCCCTGGTCCTAGCCCACTACTCTAGCCACTCAGCTATTCCCAGATGTCCACAGTCTGGGATACTATTCTGGGAACATCTACGAGGGGGGGGGGGCTGATAAGTCTTCGGCCTTGTACGTAAAGAAAAAGCTATGGGCACACTTCAGTTCTGGGGGACTGAATGATCTCCCTGCAGTTTTCGTTTTATTGGTACCAAATAAAATGAAAACTGCAGAGAGATCATTTAGTTCTACAGAACTGAAGTGTGCCCATAGCTTTTTGTTTACATACAAGGCCAAAGCCTTATCAGCCCCCCCTCGTATGTAGGCGCCCCAGCAGACATCCACATCGAGCATATCCAAGTTGTGCCTGAACATGGACGTGTCCTGCTTTTCTTTCTGACTTTCTGGCTTGGACGTCCCAGATTGCACTTGGACGCCATTTGTAAAATCTGCCTTCATGTGTCTACCTCCTTGTGACCACACAGCATCATTCTTACTGCCATTACTATGGAATGGAATACCAAAAATCTACCGATCTATGGTCAATCTGTTATATTTTTGGAAGGCGATAAAAATATACATTTTTCCTGAGATACGATGGACACTTAGGATCTTGGAAAATTAAGTAATGTCCTGAACTATCATTTTTATGAAGAGTAGATATTATGTGTTGTGATGAGGTACTGTCAGTCTGTGTTTATGTAACTTTTTATTATTATGTATCTAACTTGTAACCTGCCCTGAGCAGTTTGAGCGATCCTGCCTCCACCTACATTATTGAAAGTCCAGGCCTGCCAGCAGGAATGTGGGCGGAGGCACTGCTAAGAGGGAACATTGGATGGGATTCTGGCATCCGACTCTTCCATGATAAAATGACAGGAGAATAAACCCAGCTGAAATCTAATGCATGCGGAGCACCTCACCGTGTCCCTCAGTGTATTTCTGGTTTGTGTTTCAGGTGACATTTGAGTGGGGGTATTTAAATGAAGGGCAGAAGTTGCTGTACAGGGAGGCGATGAAGCAGAATTATGAGACCCTGATGTCCCTGAATTATCTATACTTTTAGGAGACATGGGAATAGGAGGCATTTTTCTGTAGATCCTCTACTCCAGGAACTTGCAAGTATGATCTGGCTGTCTTAAGATGGCAGGATGAGATCTAGGACCATAAAACCATCCTGTGTGTCCTCCCCTCTCCTTGAAATCAGAGATGAATCCTCCTCCAATTCCTGGAGCAGAGCTGAAAACCTGGATCAGAGCAGTATAAAGGGTTATGACCTGGGTACAATGGACTATATTAGAGCAAATCTTTCACCAATAAAAAGTATGGTGCTGAGGTCATCGATCGCTTTTCAGTTTATGACACTATCTGGCACCATGAGCTGCTCCTAAAGCCTCAGAGGTATCTCCAGGATCATCCTGTGATAAGAGTAGTACAAGAAAAAATCACCAATGGTTCGTTAGAGGATGGAGCATCATATCAGGATCCTTAAAAATGGTGCCTCCCCCCCAATAATCATCTTTGGTTCTTGCTCTTTTCAAACTTTACATAGAAACCTAGAAGAACGATGGCAGATAAAGCTATATAACCTATCCAGTCTACCCTTCCCTACCAACCACTAAGCTTTACAGTGCCTTTCTTCTCCCCAGAGATCTCCTGTGTTTGTCCCATAGTCCTTGTCTTTACTACCGTCACTGGGAGACTATTCCATGCATCTACAGTACCACTCTTTCCGTAAAGAAATATTATTACTCCTGAGCCTATCCCCTTTCACCTTCATCTTATGCCCCCTGATTGAAGAGTTTTCTTTAAATTGAAAGAGGATCTCCCCCTATACATTTATGGAATTTATTACTGGAGGATGTACTAAAAGCTGTTAGTGTAGCTGGGCTTAAAAAAGTTTGCACAAGTTCCTGGAGGAATGGTCTATAACTTATTATTAAAGAGGACTTGGGAAATCCACTGCTTACCCTGGGACAAGCATTGTGGAACCTGTGTACCTTTTTGGGAACCCGACAGGTACTTGTGACCTGAATTCGCCACTGTTGGAAAGAGGATACTGGGCTTAATAGACTTTTGGTCTGACCCAGTAAGGCATTTCTTTAGTTTTTATTTAAAAGTCTCTATCACGTCTCCCCTCTCCCAAAGTATACATATTGAGATTTGTAAGTCTGTCCGTATATGACTTATGACGAAGACTACTGACCATTTGGAGCCCCCTGCATCCTGTTTATATTCTTTTGAAGGTGCGGTCTCCAGAACTGCCCATAATTCTCCAAATGAGGTCTCACCAAAGACTTATACACTATCATCTCCTTCTTCATGCTAGCCATTCCTCTCCCTATGCATCCCAGCATCCTTCTGGCTTTCGCCGTCACCTTCTCTATCTCTTTAGCCACTTTTAAGATTGCCAGAAACAGGTCCCGCTCCTCTTTCTTTATACTGCTGAATTCCACAGATCATGGGAATGAGTCTTGGATGCGCCAATGACTTGACCATCCTCCATACCGACTGCTCTTCAGAGGATTCATAACACTCTCCAGAAAGAAGCCCAAGCTTCCTGGTCTCCTGTGATACCATGAGAAGAGGTACAAAATCCCAACCCTTCCAGTAGAATTGGCTGGGGCTGAACCAGATCATTCCTTTCTCTTCCTCATCCACTATCCTCCATTTCCTCCTGTCTCCATCTCAGGAACAACAAAAATAGATTACTGAAATGTAAAGGAAGATTATAAAAGTGCATTATTGTAATCATGCATAACAAAGACACAGCTTTCCAGTTACTCAAATGAGCCACATAATTGGTTCAGGATTTCAGAAACTGGCACAGAATCTACCCACGAAGTGGCGCCAGGAAACTAGGGGGGACTGTTCTTAAGTCTCTGCATATATAGCTCCGCATCAATACTCAGAAGACCAACTCTTCAATATTCCACTTCAACAGGGAAGTAAAATCCTCCGCATTAATGGACTTCTGCTTCCAGCACTCTAACCTTTTGGGAGTGAACTTAGGATTCTCACCTTCTGTCATCACATCAATATTATGTCTGGAAATGTAGCTGCCCAAAGCCGGGCAGACATCATGAGCTGTCTTTACTAATTGATGCTCCTTCACCCTGGTTCTTGTGTATGTTCCAGCTGAGTATTAGGTGCTTTCTTGGGGCTGGAGCACATATATCTCATCTGTCTTTCATAGGATAAGTGGCTGCCTACATCCATCATCAGTTCCTGGTCTGTACATTTTACTGTCTTCCACCTCTTCTGAGACAGCAGGCTGCAACCAAGGCGGCAGTATTTAAAGAGGCTAAAAATCCAACAAACCCCTTCCATGACAAACTACATGAGACACGGTCAACCCAGTGCCTTAAGAGCCACAAACCTTTCTTCAGCGTGGCCAGGTAATTTCCCAAGCCATTTCCGTGGCTTAAGGGGTGCTTTTCCTGTAGAATAGGCTTTTATATAATTTTGCCTCCTAAATTAACCTTAATACTAAAGAACCTCATGACATGCAAGTAATAAGGGAAGGATATCGCCTCAGTCTACAAGAAGTACCACCCAGGTTCTTCCCAGGAGAGCCAGTACGACCTCTCCTTCACCAGACCCTTCCACTCTCAGAGCTGTCAGGTCTGCTCCGGGACAAGGCAGTAGAGCCCATATTCCAGCCTCTATGGGGACAGGGCTTCTACTCCATGTACTTTCTTGTCCCCAAGAGAACTGGGGGCCTCAGGCCCAAACTAGACCTGAGAAACCTAAACAAGTTTCTGGTGAGGGAGAAGTTCAAGATGCTCTTCCTTGGAACACTGCTGCCTTATTTCCACCAAGGAGATTGGCTGTGCTTCTCGGACTTAAAGGATGCATACACCCACATCCTGATCCACACCTCCCATTGGCAATATCTATGCTTTGTGGTGGGCACTATCAGCACAGGGTGCTACCTTTGACATGGCGTCCTCACCAAGGGTCTTTACCAAATGCCTGGCAGTGGTAGCCGTCCACCTCGCCTACAAAGGCTTTTGTCTTCTCCTACTTTGATAATTGGCTCATCAGGGGCAGTACGGTCTCAGAGGCCAGCCCAGGCTGCAGAACATACAACCCTCCTTCTACAGCACCTGGGGTTCATCATTAACTACCCAAAATCTCATCTTTCTCCAGTCCAAAGCCTGGCGTTCATAGGTGCTCACCTGGAAATGTTAAAGGCCAAGGCCGTACTCCCTGGAGACAGGGAAGAACGTCTCAGACAACTGGCAGGAGAGGTGCAGCACTGCCAGTCAATACTGGTTTGCCTCCTTCTCCCTGCTGGGCCACATGGCCTCAATGGTCCATATCATACCCTCAGTCCGCTTACACATGTGGACAGCCCAGTGGTGCCTATGCTCGCAATGGACACGGGCCACGGGCAAGCTATGGGACAGAGTCAGAGTCACCCACCAGTTGATGAAGTCCCTCAACTGGTGGCAAAACCTGTACCACCTCCAGGCAGGAATGCCCTTCCGGGCACCCGCACCACAAATCGTCCTGACCACAGATGCCTCCCTCCTGGGGTGAGGGGCACATTGCGGGGATCACCGCACATAAGACTGCTGGTCTCAGGAGGAGTCACTCCTGCAGATCAATCTCTTGAAGATCAGGGCAATCTTTTGATCCTATGAGCATTCTGCCACTGGCCTGCAGAACCGGCCTGTGCTGATCCAGATGAACAACCTGGTCGTAATGTTTTATGTCAACAAGCGGCGAGGCACGGCTCATACTCCCTCTGCCAGGAGGCAGTGGCCCTCCTCTCCTTCGCAGCACAGAACAGCATGCTCCTGCAAGTGGTGTACCTCCTGGGCCAGGAGAACTGCCTGGCGGACAGGCTGAGCAGAGTCCTACAGTCACATGAGTGGCACTTGTACCCTAGGGTGACTAAGAGACTCTTCCACCTCTGGGGCAGGCCCGTGCTAGACCTATTCACCTCTCTGGACAATACACAGCTACCCCACTTCTGCTCCTGCCAACCACATCCAGAGACAGTGGCAGCAGATGCCTTCCTGATCTCGTGGTCCGAGGGCCTACTCTATACATTCCCACCAACCTCCTGATTGCCACTACCCTCTTTAAGGTTCAGAGTGAAGGGGCATCTGTCATCCTGATTGCTCCCAGGTGGCCCAAGCAACCTTGGTTTCCTCTCCTGCTTGCCCTGTCAGCGGCACTTCCAGTCCCTCTGGGCCGAGCCCCAGACCTCTTATCCCAGGAGGAGGGCTCCCTGCTGCACCCGAACCTGAGGTCACTCACACTAACAGTGTGGCTGCTGAAAGGGTAGTGTTAGCTCCTTTCATCCTTCCCAGGGAGGTTGACGAGATCCTTCTGGCCTTGTGAAAACCCTCCACCAAGGTGCCTTAAGTTAAGGTGCTCTAAGGGCAGTAAAGTGCCTTAAGTTAAGGTGCTTTAGGTTGAGGCACCTTAGAGCCCTTAGGGTACCTTAACTTAAGGAGGTTAAGATGCCTTAACCTAAGGCGCCTTAACATAGGGAGCCAAGTTAAGGTGCCCTAAGGGCTGAAAGGTGCCCTAGCTTGATGTGTCCTAACTTAAGGTGCCCTAAGGGCTGTAAGGTGCTTTTAAGTTGAGAAGCATGAACATTAAGGCATAAAAACAGCTGTAACCCTAGCGCTGGATAGAGCATCAAAGAAAGGCAATGAACAGGTGATGGAAGGAAGGAGAAGTGGGAGCTGATGGACCTGTCATATCTGCGGGCACCCTATGTGGCAGCCAGTAAAGTAGACAAACATGTTGGAGGCAGCTGTACTGATGCACAGGGTGGTGCCAATGTAAAGTGCTGCAATGACAGTGGATGGCATAGGATGGGGAATACATGTCCCCCAGCGTTGGGAGAGATGGCAGGATATTTGCAGCGACAGGAGGACAGAGGAGTAATAGTGCCATGCAGATCAGGCACAGGAGAGGCAAGCACAAAGAGCCGCAATGCAGAAAAGGGTACCAGTGCAGGACATGAGGTAGCAGCCTGCACAAGTAGACAGGACTGTACACAGCTGACAGAGGCAGATAGATGGGCTGAAGGATGGATGGCAGCTGAGGAGAGGGTGTTATGGGCTGGCAGCACAGATCTGCAGAGTCCTGACTGTTACAGGCATGAAAATCATCTGAGTAGCACAGTCACAAAAGGAACAGATAGGAATCAAACCCCTGGCCCCTGCCTACAGAAACCTTGAACTAACCAGTAGGCTATATTTACACATCTTGCTGCACAGCAATGTCTGGATACAAAAAATGCTGTGTGCCAGTATAGGTTAGCCCCACCAGTACCCATGATGCAGTGCACAGGCCGAACAGCAGTCTACAGCTGGTCTCCGAATGGAGAATGCACTTATCCATCACCTCAGCTCAGTAAGAAGACCTGACAGTGTGTGATACAAGCACAGAGCAGCTGCAAACCGTGCTACTGAGCAGCATCTGAGGTCACCTGAGGGTGAGGATGTGTGCCCAGCTTCGGGTCCCCAGTACCTGCCCATGTTGCAGATCCCCATCCCTACCAGTTGGTGGCATGTGTTCTGCTGTATGCGCCAGTCTCATCTTGCTCTGTTGGACCGGGACTCACGCTGAACAGTGTTACAATGCTGAGGCCATGGCTGCCTACTACCAGGAGGGTGGGGTATTTAGACCCACATGGAGTTTATATATTTTATGTAGCAATGCTTACATACCGCAGGTGTACAATCAAATGCATTATAAATTTCTCTTGTCCCCGAAGGGCTTACAATGGAGGGGTATGGAGTTTGCCCACAGCCACAAAGGGTGCCTGTGGGACCAGAAGCCCCAGTCCCTCTGGCCTGAGGTTGCTGTGCTCCAGCTGGATTCAACCCCTCAGCCCAAGCTAACATACCGCAGTAGGCCACACCTCTTACCAAGGCAGTATCAGCAATACTGGGAGACCACACTTACCCCCTGGCTACGTCTAACATTCAGATGCACCAAGCATAGTCGTACTGCACTTGCTGCCCACCCCACCATGCACATACAAACGGCAGACAGTCTGCATTGTATGTACACGGAAGGGCCATGTGCATCCAGGCTTGGGATATACAGCACAGTCACCAGCAAGCAGATCAGTGATTGGGGCACCAGGAAAGGATGCAGACCCTATATGTCACTATGTGGATACATAGCCATGCCATGGTCACTGCTCGATCAGAGTGAGAGTGTCCTCCCAGCATGACATGCTGTGGCCACCCGGTCCATGCAGGTGGTGGTCGCGCACTACGACGTACCAGCCATTGCCGTACCCCTGATGCAGACGTATCCTAGCCAATCCACTCTGTTCGGGCCTTACCCACAAGACCTTGCTCCTCATCATGCACATTTGGCAGGCTACTGCAGAAAACCGTGTAGGCAGTGCAAGGCTCAGTGAGGTGTAGAACGCCAGAAAACAATGGATAGTAATACACACACCCACCTATACCGAAGCACTGTGCAACACTGGGGATGGGTGGCAGGCTTGACCGCCACTCTGGTCCCAATCTCAGTGCAGGCATTGGTAAGGTGTGCTCATTGTGCAGGAGCTAGTAGTAGTGCTCTGAATGCTAACTGCTGCTCCGTGTGCTGGAACCAACAGCCTGACTCTCCATCCAGCTGTGGATAGTGGAGCCTGTCTGTGTGGGTGTTTTGTACCCCTATAGGCCGCTGCATTGGGGATTGCACATGTTGGTGGTATATCCGCAATGTGGGGTAAAAGGTTGGGACATGCACTAAAGGATCCACCACTGGGACCCAAACCAGCAACCATCTGCTCTGCAGTACACTGACTGTGTAGTGTACTACAGCGCTGCCACATAAACACCTCTGTCTCTGGAGCCAACATGTTTCCCATCAGACAGACCGTGACATGTTGCACTGCACACGGTGCACTGGAACACTGGCCTTGGGCAAGAACCTTAACCCTCCATTGCTCAGAAAAATCCAAGTTATCAATGACTGTTTAATGTACGTTTACCAAGTTTAAGTTACAATGTAAACCGCTTTGATTGAAATGATAAAGCGGCATAAAAAAACTGTTAAATAAATAATTAGCCTTGGTCTGCTGCAGGCGGATGCCACTGCCCTCTCCACCACCTACCCCTCCCCCCAACTATGCTGACATACCCATGTGCTGTCAGTGCTGGCAGTGCACAATCCCAGGCCATCCAATATATGGGTAGGCAGGTTCCTAGGGTGCGGGTGCTGGGATGGGGGGGCATACATGGACATCTGCACATCCCCCCCAATCACCGCCTGCCAATGTTATGTCCCTTCCTGCTGGGGGACAGACTACTCGGGATGTCAGGTTGGAGGTCTAGAGACTATTGGCTAGAGTGGACCAGGTAAACGTAGGTAGATTGTTTTATGCCAGCAGACTGTGGACAGGCTATAGCATGCAATGTGGCTAAGGTGTACCCATTTTGTCTACTGGGTGTAAATATGTTTCAGACAACGCATGGTCTAACCCTGACCTGCCTTACCAGGGGCTGTAGTAAAGGGTGTTCGTTTAGCTGGGCTAAAACAGTTTGGGATGTTTCTTGCGGAAGGTCCATAGACCCTTGTTAGAGTGCTCCCCAAATTTTCACTGCTTGCCCCATTACAGGCATAGTGATGTTTGGGGTACCTGCTGCGTACGTGTCTCTTGGATGGGACACTGTGGAACACAGAATACTGGGCATGTTTGACCTTGGTCAGATGCTGTCTTGCTGTTTTTCAGTTTCTGTGTTCCTATGTGCCACCTAGGTGACTCCCTAGTCTGCCTGTGCCCCACCTGCACCCCCTTTACCCCATTTGCACCATCACCATAGTGTCCTTTCCTACTTGGGAACTATGTTGCCGCAAATGGAGCACTACTATCACTTTTCTTGGGCTCCCTGTCTATGCTGTACATTGCTGACACTGAAATAGTCTCTCTCTCCTGCAAAAGTGCATTTACCGACAGGTTTTCACTGGCGGTAAGATCCTGGTGTTAATGTTACAGCATTAGAGCAGCAGGGGCTTCTCCCCACCCACTCCCTGCCCATTGACTCCTATCTCTGCCCTTTGGGACATTTACCGCTGCTGGTAACGTTCACGTTACAGATGCTACATTAGCGCCGATTGATAAACATAACCCAAAGTGTAACATTAGAAACAGGAAAGAACTATATGCGTGTTAACTCTGTACAGGTAACATTTCTATAATCAACCTAAGTATATATTATCTATGGCAAAAATCATAAAGGACTCTACTTGTATTACACCTGTATTTAGTGGATGGGTCTTTGTGTTTGTGATTTCATTGCTGCGAGATACAGTTAAGGTTGAATTAATCTATGAGTTGTATTTATGAGGGGTGGCTTGGGGGGGGGGGGGGTAGGTAGATTATAAGCAATGTTCCCTCTCATTTTCTGTAGGCTGTGTGCGCATAAAATATCAGCTGTGCGACTTTTGAAGGAAGGTTAAATTTTTGTGCGCCACATAACAACACTCAGTTATATACTTTAAAATTTGACTACACTTCAGAATACAGTATGTACACCACATTGATTGCACTAGAAAATATTGTAGAACTTGTGAGAAACCATAAATACACAACTTTTAAATTTTAAGACGTCTGTGTTGTTTTCTATCAGAATCAGAACCGTAATTTTTGTGCGCTCTGTTATAAAGTATGTGCACTCGCTCGATGAGGTGTGTGCGCGCGCACAGCTTAGAGGGAACAGTGATTATAAGGATGATGTGGGTAAGTCAGAAGTTCATCTATTTAGTCAAATGTTGGAAATTTTTATGTTGGATATATTTCTATTTTGTCATTCGAATTACTATTGTGTTCAATGAACAGGAATGTTTTTATCTCCTTGCGGAAGACTTGAAGGTCTTTGATGGCTCTTATTTTGTCTGGAAAGGCATGCCAGATAGGTTTTTATTTTTAATAATCAGTTTGTCCATTCATCTATGTTTTTGCTTGAGTGGAGGGTCATCCTAAGTTCTTGTTTTACTAGAATAAGTACTCCTCCACCTCATTTGGAAACCCTGGGACCTTAAAAAGTTTATATCCTATGAGGTTCAATTGTTAGTTAGTACAGTATCTGCATCCGAGAGCCATGTTTCCGTGATAAACAGTAATTATGGATTGTTGTCATTCACAAAATCTATTATCACAGGAATTTTATTGCTAATGGATCTTGCATTTAAGAGTAAACATTTTATAGGAGTTGTGATTATTTGGGGATTAAGTTGCTGAATTTTATCTCTTGGAGTGATGCATATTAATCTTTGATGAGGATGTTTATGACTGTGGTAGTTTACGTGTTGAATTGTGAATAGGTTAGATTGTATCTGTGGAGGTTCTGAATGATAGGGATATGATAGTATTGTACTAAGTTAGTTGGGATTGTTTCACATAGTGGTGGTAGCATATGGAGAATTAGTAAGGTGAGAATAGAGAAATTGATTTTCCATTCTCTATTGTGAAATCAAGGGTAGGAGGGTAGATTAAATTGAATAGGTTAGGAGGTTTGCAATTATAGTCGCGGTACTTTAGACCTCCTGATAATGTTTCTGTTGAGAGTATGTCGGAATTCTAATGCACTAGTAGGTGTACTCTCAAATAACTCAGCCTAATACTAGTGCTAGTACTGAGACTAAGGTGTGGAGATTGATTAATGTTGTATTATTATATACTAAAGAATACCAAAAGGATATCTATTTGTGCTTTATCGACTATAGCAAAGCTTTTGACTGTGTAAACCATGAGAAACTCTGGGCCACATTAAGAAGCATGGGTATACCAGAACACCTGATCGTACTCTTGCACAATCTGTACATTGATTAAGAATCAACAGTTCGAACAGAACAAGGAGGAGAAACAGAATGGTTTAAAATAAGCAAAGGTGTAAGGTAAGACAAGGCTGCATACTTTCCCCCATCCTGTTTAATTTATATGCAGAACAATAATCGGAGAAGCAGGATTGTATGAAGACAACAGAGGTGTGAAGATTGGTGGAAGACTCATCAACAACCTTCGCTATGCTGATGATACCACATTCCTGGCTGAAAGTGAAGATGATCTGAAACATTTGCTTCTCACAATCAAAGAACATAGTCTCAAAATGGGCCTGCACCTTAATGTAAAGAAGACAAAGATCATGACAACTGGCATAATCAACAGGTTCATCGTTGAAGGAGAAGAAATTGAAATTGTGAACAACTTTAACCTACTTAGATCATCTAACAATAAAGAAGTAACAAGCAGTCAAGAAATCAGACGACGCATTGCTCTTGGCAGAATGGCTATGAAAGACCTAGATAAATTCTCAAGAGCAGAGATGTCTCTCTCCATACAAAGATTCGACTTGGTCAAGCCATGGTATTTTCAATAACATCGTATGGATGTGAAAGCTGGACAGTGAAAAAGATAGACAGGAAGAAAATTGATGCCTTTTGAATTATGGTGCTGGCGGAGAATACTGTGTATACCAGGGACTGCCCGAAGAACAAACCATCGGTACTAGAGGAGATCAAACCTAAGCTTTCTTTAGAAGCTCAGATGACAAGACTTCGACTTTCATACTTTGGACACATCATGAGAAGAGAGAGATCATTAGAGAAAGACATTATGCTTGCAAGATAGAAGGTCAACACAAAAGAGGAAGGCCAGTAATGAGATGGATCGATACAATAACTGCAGCTACGGGTACCAGTCTGTCAACAATGAGCCGCCTGACTGAAGACCGAACAGAATTTAGGATAGCTATCCAGAGGGTCGCCATGAGTCGACTCCGACTCGACGGCACTTACCAACAACAATTTGTTCATTAGCCTCTTTGTTCTGTCCTGATAGAGCAGGCTTCTTAACAAGTATCCATGTCCAATAGCTGCAGTAGAGGGATCCACGTCCAGTAATGCAGGAGCTTAATTTAATCTTCAAACTACTACTGTTTCTGCAGCAATGAAAGGAAGATATTGACTCCCCATCACTGGGCAAAATGGATTAGAACTACAGGTCATCCCCTATCACAATCGCTCCTTCTGATGTCATCATGGGAAGGTACTCAACTAGATTTGGTAAAAGTTATGGAATCCCTTCAGTTATACACTGGCTCCCCTCGGGGGTAATTTCTCCAAATGGGATATTTTCCTGCATACCAAGACAGTCATGAACCTCATTCCTAAGCCAGGATATGTGGAGTGTGAGCTCAGTGTATTAAATTTACTGCTAATGCTCGGTGTAGTACTTGTATCTTCCCAAGACAGCTTCCTTCTGGAAGTTCATAAGATGGAACATGTATGTGTTATTGGTCTCTACACCTGAAATCTCTCCAGGGGATCCAGGCCCAGATCTCTGACACTGCTGCCTGGATGTCTCACTGCCATCTGAAATTTAAATATGGCCACAGCTGAACTCCTTATCTTTCCCCCCAAACTCACCTCCCCCCTTCCTCCCTTCTCTGGTTCTGTGGATAACACTGCACTCCTCCCATTCCCTTAGCTTGTAACCTTGGGATCATCTTTGACTCTACGTTCTCTTTCTCTGTACACATCCAACAGATATCTAAAACTTGTCACTTTTTCCCCTATAACATCTGTAAAATGTGTTCCTTCCTTTGTATGCCACTACCAAGATCCTCATCCTACTCCTCTAGTCACCTCCCATCTTGACTATCATAACCTGCTTCTCGCTGGTCTCCCTCTCAATCAGCTCTCTCCTCTTCAATCTGTTCAAAACTCTGCTGGTTGGTTTATGTTCTGCCAGTGTCGCTATGCTCATATAACCCTCTTCTCAAGTCACTTCACTGGCTACCTATCCAGTTCGGCATCCAGTTGAAAACTTTTCCTACTGACCTGAGTGCATTCATTCTGTAGCTCCTCACAACATTTCCTCTCTTGCAATATCTCACTCTACACCCCTCCTCGGGAATTCCACTCCTCTGTCAGATCCCTTTTATCTGTGCCCTTCTTTTCCACTGCCAACTCCAAACTTTGTTTCATTCCACCTTGCTGCTCCATATGCCTGGAACAAACTATCTGCGTCAGTGCGTCAGCTCCTTCTCCAGCCCTATTCAAATCCAGGCTAAAAAAACACCTCTTTGAGGCGGCTTTTGGATCCTGATTTTCCTCACTCTCTTGTTCACTACTTATGTGTATCTTACCAATACTAGTCTCCAGTTCTGTGATGTTTTTGCCCTGATTAGATTGTAAGCTCTGACAGTGACTGTGTCTTATGTCTACATGTACAGAGCTGCATACGCCTTGTAGTGCTATACTGATTATTAGTAGTAGTTAGTGATTGTCAAGATATGCTCGGAAATTCCTCTTAATCAAACCTGTGACACTCAATATGATGGGAAAAAGCTCAGCTCTGTTTTTGCTACATTTTCTTGGTCTCTGACTGCATTTCTTAGTACTTGAAGATCTTCTCCCACTGAACGCAATTCAGAGAATGGTCACCTGGAAATGACACCTCTATAAGCATGCCATTCTGGGGTGGTGTTCTCATTTACCAATATGTCCGGCTTCCTTACATCCAGCTTCTTATCCGTTGGAATGGGAGTATTCCGGTGATCAAAACTTCCTCATCTCCATAATTCTCTTAGGGTCATGCTCCCGGTACTTTACCAGTACAATGATATTGTAGTGTTTTCCAGAGTTTCCAGTGGATGAGACGTGCTACTTCATTGTGTCTTTTCTGTATACGAAACATTTTGCCATCAGAACTTTGCAGCCAGTTACAGAATCTACTTATGTGTATTTTACTGTTTTTTCAATGTTTTCTGTAAATCACTTCCATCTGTAATCCCTGTTCCTGGACTGCAACTATCAATCTCTCATCCTCTGGTTTCATTCCCCTCTCCTTAACTATTCTTGTGTCTGGTCTTGATCTACAAAGGGTTTCTGGAGTAACTCTGTATTTTCCACTGTGTTTGTGTATTTTCCTTGTTTGTTGATCTAATTCTTTGAAGAGTTTTTTTTCTCTTGCTTTGCAAATTCTGTTGCTTTCTTCCTTGTTTCTGCTTGTGGATTCATACCCATTCCTTCTGAATGAGTTGGAATGCATGCCCAAGTTTGATGATGGAAACAGATTCATAAGAATAGAAGAACATTTTTTACATTCATATTTCAGCACTGTTTGTGTATTTGGATCTGATGATGCTGTTAGGTAGCTCTCTATGCATAACTGATTTCTATGAAGCCCAGTCCTCCTTCAGTTCTAGTACAGCATACAGATTCTTGTAAATTACTACATGGGCATGGAGGAGTTTTCTTATTTATGCATCCAGTTTTTCTAGGTCTTTAATCCCAAAGCATTATGATATTTCAGGAACTGACCCGCTCACCACCGGTAGATAAAGATTGTTCACAGTATCTCGTTGGGGATCGTGATACCAATCAATACAACCAATACAGAGGTTGAGGACGAGGAGGTTGGAGCATGGACAAGATCCCAGAGAGGAGGTATTAGACGATCAGTATATTAGAATATCATCAACATCTCCGATATAACATTGACACCAGACAAAGAATCTGTTTTGAATAAAGGTTTATCTTTTGTGCCTGTTAAAAAAAACGGAACCCTTTGAGATCCAAATTGATTTGTTCAAGTTTTTTGCAAGATTTGTATTAAACAGTTTTTTTATGAATCAAGAAGCAGGTCCCGGTGATAGATCTATTATTAGTAAAAAATCCTCCTGGATTCCTCCTCCACAGACAGATCCCATCATTGAAGCCTTTGAGCAAGTTGTTTTACAACAGGTGAAGAAGATTTGTACAGAGCAAGATTCTCCTTTTTATAATCTTACTACGGGTGAAAATGCGGCCATTAAATCGTTGCAAAAGAATGACAAAATCATTATTAAGCCGGCAGATCAAGGAGGAGCCGTGGTAATTCTGGATAAAACATTTTATAGAAACGAGATCATTGGCCATTGTGTGGCCAAATGTTTTATCTCCGGTTGGGTGGACAGCCTATTAATAAATTAAAAAGTTATATTGACAACATAGTACTGACAGCCTTTGAGATAAGAAATGGCCGTGGGACCACGTACCCGCTGGCCATGAATAACCGGGGGAGGTGGGGTGGTGTGCCACTGCAGTCGGCAAGTCAGGCTGGCGAGAGGGAATTCTGGGAGGGGGGAGGGAGCGAAGTGACGGCGTCGTTTGAATTCATTGGCTCCCACGGTGGATTGAATTGCGCGGGAGCCAAAGAGCGGTGTGGAGCAAGGTCTGGTTGGAGCATCAGGGACGGCAGGGAAGCATTTTTGCTGACAAGCGGCAGAGGATCGAGACGGCGTTGTCCATATCTTTGGGATCGTTGCCCCAGTTCAGGCAGAATGAAGGGAAGCAGCGAGCCAGAGTGAGGGCAGGAGCGTGCCTGCATGGCAGTGCAGACACTGACAAGGAATGCGTGGTCAGCGAGTCGCAGTGCTTTTCCTCGCTTTCATAGAATGGTGCGGAACAGGCAGTAGGTAGCGGTGTGGTGCTCAGTCCGAGAGCACTGGAGTGAGACGATCATAGTTTGCAGCTGGAGCAGTGCTGGGGAAAAGGCTGAAGCAGGCAAGTGCATCTACCCTCCCACCCTTATATAATTAAAATATAATAAATAAAAATAAATAAAGGTATGGGGTTTATTTTAGGAGTTAAAGATGCCTAGCCTAGGATGGCAGATTCGGGGGAGGGGAGCTGGAAGGGGGGGGCATTCTTCAACTGCAAGGAACGTGCAAAGGGGGAGTCAGGGGAGAGGAGGGGGCGGGCGGAGGGCGGCTACATCTAGGACACCCACGGTGAGATGCAGAGGGGCAGCACACTCATCTACGAGGGGCGGGGGGGGGGGGATACTGGAGCAGGGAGGCAGGGGGACAAGGGGAGGGTTTCCTGGGGAAGAAAGGGACACTTTGCCTGTGGAGGACAATGCACCTATGCCCGGCCGCAGGAGTGGAGTTGAGGAAGGATGGCGGTAGGAGAAGGGGGGGTAGTTTCAGTCAAAGAGGATGGGGTGACCAGTGGGGGGAGAGCAAGGACTTGCCGGATAAGATCGAGGACCTTGAGAACAGGTCGCGGCGCTGCAATATTTGAATCCGCGGAGTCGCGGAGGAGGACCAATTTAAACAAGCCCAACGCGTGGTCCAGGATATATGTGAGGCCTTGGTGGCTGTGGAGAACCCGGAACCATCTGGGAGCAAAACGGGAGATTGGCCTAGACATGGCGCATAGAGCTCTTCTACTTCCTATGAGGAATCACCCCAGAGATATCATTGCCTGCCTTTCCAACTATCAATCAAGGAAGAAATCATGAAAGCAGCGGCAAAGAAGGGTAAACTGCATTGGCATGAAGCGACTATTGAGGTATTTCAGGACTTAGCTCCCTCAACATTACAGCGCAGGACATCTATGCTCACCAGTGACATTGTATCTGCGGCAGGAAAACATTAAGTATAAATGGTTGTTTCCTTTCGTGCTACAGTTTGAGGTACGCGGAGCCCACTCAACGTGTAAAACTTTTATCGGAAGCCTGGAGGTGTTTGGAGCAGGCAGCGGCACCAAATCTGCCCCAGAATCGAGCTCAGCCGGACGCTCATGATGGGGAGGACAGATCGGCGAGCGTGGTAGTGAAGCAGAAGTGGCATAGAGTTCCGGCGCGGGGCCGGCGTCTTCGGCGCCTCTCTAGGAATCCTCCTGGGGGAGAAGAGGGAGTGTGCAGTGGCTGCGGCGCTTTTCCTGCGGTTGAGAGCAGTTGTGATTTACATCGATGGACAGTTCTCACTTCTTATCCCCTAGGTGTGCAGGGGGAGAAAAAGCGCCACGTGTTTGGCTTAATATAACTGTTTATATTCAAAAGTTGATTACAGTTTCTGAAAGTTTTCTGGTACTGGTAGTTGTTGCAGTAAGGGAGAAAGATGCTAAACTACGGATAAAATTGGGGGGGGGCGATTTAGTTTGGGGGAGGGAGGTCCCGGGGTGGGTTGTGTCCTCGGGTTCGGGAGGCGGAGGAGGATGGCCGGCGCGGGGATGGAGGGAGTGGGGGGGGAGGGGCGGGGATGGTGGGCGGGGGGGAGGGGTTCAGATAAAGGAAGTGGGGAAGGGGAAGGGAGGGAGGGAGAGAGGGCGGAGGCCAAGTATAAAGGAGGGGCAAGAGTGGAGATTAAGGCCAACCTAAGATGGCAGGACTTAGGGTAGGCTCCCTAAATGTTAGAGGACTGAACACCCCACAAAAGAGGAAGGCAATGTTTAGAGAAGTACAGCTCCAGAAATGGCAGATGGCCTTCCTGCAGAAACACATTTATTACCGAAAGATGAGCATTTGGTAAGGCATAGCCGCCTTTGGGAATATTTGGTTTAATGCCGAAGGCCCCCATAAGAAGGCGGGAGTGGCAATTATGATGAGGAGGGATGTCTCCTTTCAGGTGGGGGGGGGGGGTGCTAAAAGGAATAAAGGGGTGCGTGTTATTAGTTTGGGGGGAACTGAATGGTCAGGAGGTCACCTTTCTAAACATATATGGCCCCAATGATTCGCACACAAATTTCTGGGGGAGTTTATTGAAGTGGCTGGCAAACAAATTCATGGGGCTTTATTGTTTGGGAGGGGGCGGATTTCAATGACATATTGGACCCTAGGAAAGATAATTCGGTTGAAGGGGGATAGAGAGGGGACTAGGGGAGAAGTCAATTGAAGGAGCTAATGAAGCACATTTAGGGTTAGTGATTATCTGGCGCCAGTTTCCTCCCTTGGACTGGACTTCTCTTATTATTCTCAGGTGCATCACAGTTATAGCAGGATAGACATCTTTCTTGGGGATGAGTATTGGCTTCGAAGGGTTACTGGAGCAGGGATCGGAACTATAACATTTACGAACCACGGCCCTGTTTGGGTTGCATTTGGGGGAGAGGGGGATAAGGTGGGCCGGACCTTTTGGCGTCTCAATGAAAGCCTACTGCAAAACAAAGAGGTTCTTAAAAGATATTGATGTAGCAATTACAGAGTACTTTTAAGATGAATGACACCGGAGAGGTTGGCATTTGAGATTTTATGGGATGGGTTAAAAGCAGTTTTAAGGGGAAAGTTGATATCTTGGGCGGTGCGGAAAAAACGGAAAGGGAGGGTCAAAGGGATGAACTCATAGGTAAGATCATGGAATTGGAACGACGTCATAAACAGGGGGGAGGTACACAATTAAGGGGGAATTAGAGGGGGCGCGGGCAGCATTAACAATGCTGCAGATGGAGTCTATAATTATTACCAGCTGCGACGAGTTAATCAATATTATTATGAATTTAATAACAAAGCTAGTACATTGCTAGCTCGTAAGCTACAGGAGCGTGATAGACGGTCCAATATAATAAAAATCAAAGGGCCTGGAGATAGTTGTTATTTCGTAATGAGGAAATAAGAGAACAATTTCAATATTATTATAAAACCCTATACACAAGCACACGAGGGGGGTCAATAGCCAGCGTGGAGGACTAATTGCGGGAAGGTGGGGAGCTCCCCGGGATCACAGGTTCTGATTATGAACGGCTAAATCAGAATATAGGACTAGCGTAAATTCAGCAGGTAATCAAAGAGATGGCCTTAAATACAGAGTCATGGTTAGACTGTTTTCCAGCGTTTTTTTATAAAAAATTCGGGGATCAGTTAGCACCGGTGTTACAAAAACTCTTTAACGAAGTTTTACAAGGGAGACCGTTGCCTCCCTCTATGCAGCAAGCGGGGATATTGGTTTTGGCGAAGCCGGGCCGCAACCTCCTCTGTGTGGGTCTTACCGTCCAATTTCGTTATTGAATACTGATGGGAAGATTCTAGCTAAAGTTTTAGCAAACAAGCTTGGGAGTATACTCCCAAAAAATCATACATCCGGACCAAACAGGGTTCATATCTGGGAGGAATACGGGAGACAATATTCGGAGGGCATCCAAGCAATATGGACAGCACGGAAGCAACAGCAAGCATTGCTTTTCTGGCCATCGATGCTGAAAAAGCCTTCAACCGGGTAGAGTGGAGTTTTCTGTTTGCGGTGCTGGAAAAGATATGGATAGGCACGAACATGATGGCATGGATTAAAGCACGCTATGCTAGTCCAGTGGCAGCAGTAAAGATTAATGGGCGGTACTCAGATTTCTTCTGTTTAGAAAGAGGGATGAGACAAGGCTGTCCTCTCTCCCCCTTGTTATTCACTTTAACTATGGAGCCGCTGGCGCAAAGGTTGAGAAGGAATACAGACGCAAGGGGGTTGCGGATAGGAGAGGATGAGCATAAAGTGGCATTATTTGCAGATGACCTATTGCTGTTTGTGACCAGCCCATTGCTGGCCTTGCCAATCTATATGAAAGAATTGAAAGAATTTGGAAGGGTGGCAGGTTTTAAAATAAATTGGGATAAATCAGAGGCATTAAGTATTAGCTTAGCAGACGATCTAGTGAGGCATTTGAAGGGGAACTATAACTTTCGTTGGCCCCACGGTCCATTAAGTACCTTGGGGTGCAACTCACGCGGGATCCCACTGGCTTATATGGAGCAAATTATCCCTCTTTGATTGGGCAGATAGAATGGAACTTGGCAAATGGAAATCTCCTGGCTAGGAATGATCACTGTGCTCAAGATGTCGGTATTACCTAGGATATTGTATTTTTTTCAGGTATTACCATTGAAAGTCCCTAGACTGGTATTACAACGGAAAATGTTTTTGTTTGTGTAGAGACATCGGCCCCCGCATATAGCACGGAGGGTACTGTATATCTCGAGGCAGAAAGGGGGTCTGGGGATGGTGGAGATTGCAGACTATTACCTGGCCGCTCAGATGCGGCAGGTTATGGACTGGCGGGAATCGGAGAGCCCCAAAAGATTTCAGGCTATAGAACAATTCTGGGTGAAAGGGTGGAGCTTAAAGTATATACCTTGGTTGCAGAAGGGTCTCCTGCAAGCGGAATGGACGGCGAACCACTTTGTGTGCCATTTATGGACTGAATGGCAAAGGGGGTGGCATAGGATTAATACAAGGGCGGGGACATCCTTACTTGCACCAATTGTTGCCACTCCTGCCTTTGGGCTGGGTAGGGAGGGAGTATTTTGCGGTTGGGCACAGAAAGGATTGGAGACTTTTGTGCAATTGACAAAGCTGGGAGACATTAAGTCTTTCGAGCAGCTAAAAGGGGAGTATCATTTGGGGCCATGGGATTTCTTTGCTTACTTACAGGTAACCCATTATTTACGCCAGAAGGTGTATATGGAAAGGGTTGACGAGGGGCCAAATGATATTGAGGCCTTATGGATAGGTCATTATCAATCCCGTGGACTAATTCGGCTGCTCTATGCTAGTTTACAGACGGCTAGACGGGGTGTGGAAAAGCTGAGATATATGTCCGAATGGGAAAGGGACCTTGGAGTGCAGTGGGGAGATGAGGAATAGAAAGTGATATATATGGGGGCATCACCATTCAGGAGAATGCTTATAAGATTATGATGAGGTGGTATCACACTCCGGTTAGTTTTAAGAGGATGTTCCCTGCGACCTCTGATCTCTGTTGGAGGGGGTGTGGCGCCCGCGGTACATATATGCATATGTGGTGGGATTTCCCACTGGTACAAGTGTACTGGACGCAGATCAGAGATCGAATGGGGTGACACCGGAGCTGGACCCCTCTCTGTTTCTTTTAGGTAGGTGGCCGACTAATCTCTCCAATAGAGGGAGTAAACCAATGAGGACATGTCTTGTTGCGGCTCGATGCAAAATAGCCTGGAAGTGGAAGCAGAGTGGCCCACTAGACCTGGCCCATTGGGACACCCGATTACATAGAGTGTTAAAAATGGAACGTCTGACAGCGTTAAAGAGAAATCAGGGAGATAAGTTTGATAAACAATGGCAGCCTTTGATAACGTACTTGGCTTCCAGGGGCTCCACTTAGGAGGGGAGGGAGGGAGTATGGGGTGTTACTTTGGGGGGGGGGGTAGGGGGAAGTAGGTTTCATGCGGTTATATTGGTTAGGATGTTAGCTATTTCACATATTCATGGTATGAGGACAAGGATGGAAATGTAATTTTTGCTTATGTACTTGTTTGGAATGTTTATTGTCTTTAACAATGTTTTGGAATAATCAGTATAAAACTCAATAAAGTTTAAGTTACCAAAAACAAAAAGGTATGGGGGAGGGGGAAAGGGGCGCACCGCATCTGCTATCCTCGGTTATGGTTATATTACCAAAAAAGAGAGGGATTTTTTGATCGTTCTTACACCAGTAATTCCTACTATTTATGTTAACCCAAAGATTCACAAATCTATGACAGCAACTCCTGGGCGTCCTATAGTTTCAGCGATTGGGTCAATAATGGAACCCATTTCAAAGTTTTTGGATTTATTATTACGGTCCTTTGTGACTACAATGTGGTCTTATGTAAAAGATTCATCACATGTTATTGGGATATTGTCTACCTTTAATGACCTTAGTTCTGATATTAGTTTAGTTACTTTAGATGTGGAATCTTTGGATACTGTTTGTTTTATGTAAACCGCGCTGATCCCAAATAGTGCGGTATATAAGAAATGTAAATAAATAAATAATAAATATACGAACGTTCCACAAGCAGAGTCTTTAGAAATTATAGAGCAATGCTTACTTAAAAGAGTTGGTCACAAATGCATTCCTACAGCCTTTCTTCTTTCCCTAGCGCAATTTGCTCTATGGGAGAATTATTTTTGTTTTAGAGACCTTTACTTTAAACAAATAAAAGGCATGGCAATGGGATCCTCTATGGCCCCTGACATTGCAAATCTTTATATGTTCCAATTTGAAGAGAAATTTTTGAAAAATCATCCATATGAATTGAATATCAAACTCTGGATCCAATATATCGATGATATTTCTAGTCATTTGGGAAGTTAGTGTAGATATACTAACCGAATTTAATAATTGGATTAACAATTTAGATGTTAATTTATGGTTTCAGATGACATATGATTTTCAACAAATTCCTTATCTAGATCTGATAATTAAGAAAGAAGCTAATCAATTCGTTACAACTCTATATAGGAAACCCACAGACTGCAACCATCTATTACATTTTTATAGTTTTCATAACCCAGCATTAAAGAAAAACCTACCCGTTGGACAGTTTCTTAGAGCGCGAAGAGTGTGTACCACAACAAATGATTTTGAAACTCAAGCGAAAGTAATCAAAGATTTATAGCTAGACAGTACCCATTATGTCACATCAATCGAGCACACAAGAGAGCTAGGGATGCTTCTCGTGAAATCCTTTTGAAACCTCAAAATAATAAAAAAGATGTGGGATTAGTGTGCCCTCTTCTATATTTAGTCCATTCAAAGAAGATTACAAAAATTTTGCAAAAAAGAATGGCACCTCGAAGCCATCCCAGGATTTCATGATATACCTTTAACAGTAGCTCACAAGCGCAATGTTAATTTGAGGAATCTACTATTGCCATCAGCATTGACTGAACAGAGATTCCTTTCCAAATATAAGGGCCAATTTCTATGTGGACGTTGTTCTATATGTCCCCACATTATGCCAATAACAGAAAACTTTATACATCCCATCACGAAAGAAGAGTTTGTGATCGATGATTTCTCCAATTGTGAGACCACTCACGTAGTCTATGTCATTCAATGTCCCTGCAAGAAACTTTATGTAGGTAAAACAATTCGGAGCATTCGAGTTCGAATGGTGGAACATAAGAGCTTCATCAAAAGAGGCGGAGTGGATAAACCCTTAGTAGCACACTGGCAGGAGAAGGCACAGAAAGTTACAGACTTAAAATTCTTTGTCATCAAAAAGGTAAATTAAACTGGAGAAGAGGGGATATAAATAAGACGATAATGAGATTAGAACAGAAATATATTTTTACATTACTTTATCTCCCAATGGGCTGAATTTAGATAGAGATTTATCAGTGTTTCTTTGAAGATTCCCCTCATCTTTATACACTCTGATATGATAAATAAATATAATTGTATAAAATTCTTTTAACTTGATAAGTTTAAGTAACATACTTTAGAGTCCATACCCCGGATGGGATACTGATTTCTAAATCTAAAATTACAGGTTACTGTAAGTATACAAGGGTACAACTAATGTAATGCCTGAGTAAATCAATTTATAAAGTTTGCTATTTTTCAGTTAAAATGTTATAATATAGGATATTGCCAAGATAAACATCCAGACATAAGATATGATATAAACATCTAGATATAAGACATGATACAATTGACTTAAAAAGTCCTTTTTAATTTAAAATGATGCAATTTAAAATAATGTTATGACTGGCATCAAAAAATATCTATAATAGTATGTCAACTATTTAGACATAAGACACGATTTATTATATTTCATTATTTAGAATTCATCATGTAGCCATTTCCAGGGTAATTAGAGAGACATCGTAAATGGTTTTATTTGCAGTGAGCTAGTTCATAAACACGAGCAATACTTAATTGATAACAATTTTATACAATATCCATTTGGGGATCGTTCCTTTTCATTATTTCAATTATTTGCATCACCCCCTTTAAAATTAGATTCTTTTCCTATGCAATTACAGTGTACAAACGCGGGTTTTAAAAGCTGCCCAAGTTATAAGAAAGTGTATTACATAGGAAGCAGTACAAATGTTTGATGAACAATCTTTTTACCTGGTAGCTGCCATTAAAATATGTAATTCAATAAGATAGTTATTGTTAAATGCAAGTTTTAAAAAATGTTTAAAAGATTTTTTTGAAATTATAAACGCGGGCTTTAAGCTGCCCTTCATATATGTAACTGTATAACATAAGCAGTAGTGCGGTGCATACATTTTACACTTGATAGATATTACTTAAAATGTAAATTTGATTTGATATGAACTACAAAATGCATTCTAAATGTCATTAACTCATGAAAACCTACGGTAGGACGATCAGCCAATCAGAAGTTATGACGTGTTATTTTCCTGCGGCTTGTAATTCCTTACAGCACAAGTGCGGGCGTTTTTTAGTTTACATAAACCTCTCACGGACATAGACAAGGTTTGCAAAGAATGGCTCTATTCGGATGACGATTACCTCGAAATAGGAGTTTGACAGGAGTCTTTCAGGTACTCCCTATAGAAAAACCCGATGGATAACTTTGTTAATGTTAGAAAATCTAAGCGGCATCTAGTTTACAAGGTTTGTTTTCCACAAGTATTCTTATGACAATTAAGTCTGATCGTACAAACATATCAAGGCTCTGAAAGCTATGATATTTTCTGTTTATGTGATCATCATCTTTTCAAAAATATAATTTTATTATCGTCTGGAATTATTGATCAATTTTATCAGTTTTTTTAAAACGAACGGGTCATTTTTAATATTTTGCTTTAATCTGGTTTTATAGATATGAAAGTTTAGTTTAATCAATTTATCAACCTCACTGGGTTTTATTAAAACAAATAGTAACGTTTAGCTTGACATTTTTGATCTTTGGGTTTTAAAGGTTAAGACAATTTCTGTTCATGTGATGATATTTAAAATATTTCTTCAAAAAGTTTTTAAAGACGTTTTGTTACTTGTTTCGATTGGTCCTTCAATTTTGCCTGTTTTTAGTTTAAACAAGCAATAATGTTATTCTGCTTGAAAGGTATTTTTGATTCCTGGCTTATTTGTTTACAAACTTTCCCCCCCCCCCCCCCCTTTTTTTTACAATGAGTATTGATACTTGTTTTATTCGTTCCTTTAATTTTATTGGATTTTATTCAAAATGAACAGCATAGTTTCTTATCCAAAAGATGTCTTATTTTTGTTTTTATGATTCCTCTGTTTTACAATGGTCTTTTTTACAATATTATTTAATTAATCATGATATTTTTAAACAGAACAATAATATATAAATAATATTTGTCTTGTTGGGCTCACTCCTGCTTCTGTTATGATCAGCCTGATGAGTTTTCATCCTCTCCTTTCTTTTAGTACAAGATTATTTCAATTGATTTTACCCAGCAATAGAGGTAATGATATATGGAATAGACTGATTACTCACCCTTACAATCTTGTCTTCATTTATGTTTTTAAGAACATATATATGGTTTGTTATTGTTTTTATTATATTTTTTGATATTATAAATGTTTGGTTATAATGGTTCATTCTAGTTTTATTTGTTATCACTTTTTACATCATTATTTATTGGTTGAATTAGTTTATAAGAGATTTTATAAACTGTCTATATAATTGTGTCTGTGTTCATATATTTAGAAATGTAGAACGCCAGGATTCCCCTGAAGAAGTCGATTCGAAACACGGCCTGTGTCGGGCGATATGGCGTATTGATTTTAACAATACATAATAAAGAATTCCTTCCTTTTACCACGTCTTTGGAATGGGTTTCTTCTATTCACGTGGCATTGTGCTTACTTCGGTGGACCTCTATAATCAACGTCATTCTGGGGTGGTGTTCTCATTTACCAATATGTCCAGCTTCCTTACATCCAGCTTCTTATCCAGGGAGTATTCCAGGTGATCAAAACTTCTTCATTCTCCAAAATTCTCTTAGGGTTATGCTCCAAGTACTTTACCAGTACAATGATATTGTAGTGTTTCCAGTGGATGAGACGTGCTACGTCATTGAGCCTTTCTGTATAGACATTTTTTGCCATCAGAACTTTGCAGCCAGTTACAGAATCTACTTATGTGTATTTTACTGTTTTTTCAATGTTTTCTGTAAATCATTTCATCTGTAATCCACTCTCCTGGACTGCAACTATCAATCTCTCATCCTTTGGTTTCATTCCCCACTGCTTAACTATTCTTGTGTCCGGTCTTGATCTACATAGGGTTTCTGGAGTAACTCTGTATTTTCCACTGTGTTTGTGTATTTGCCGTGTATTTTCCTTGTTTGCTGATCTAATTCTCTGAAGAGTTTTTTTTCTCTTTGCAAATTCTGTTGCTTCCTTCCCTGTGTCTGCTTGCGGATTCACACTCATTCCTTCTGAATGAGTTGGAATGTATGCCCGTTTGATGATGGAAACAGATTCATAAGAATATAAGAACATTTACATTCATATTTCAGCACTGTTTGTGTATTTGGATCTGATGATGCTGTTAGATAGCTCTCCATGCATAATTGATTTCTATGAAGCCCAGTCCTCCTTCATTTCTAGTACAGCATACACATTCTTGTAAATTACTTCATGGGCATGGAGGAGTTTTCTTATTTATGCATCCAGTTTTTCCAGGTCTTTAATCCCAAAGCAGTATGATAGTTCAGGAATTGACTGCTGATTAATGGCTTATAACTTATTTATTTATTTATTTTATTAACATTTTTATACCGCGTTTTCCGAATGATCAAGTGCGGTTTACAAATAACAAAATTGTGAATTGTACAATAACAGATACAAATTCTGTTAAAGAGAAGGCTATTACAACTATATATATAGAGGTTGATACAAATTTAAACTATGTACATGGATGTGCTTAGGAATTCTAAGCAGCAGGGATTATTTAATCTCTTGACTGATTGAGGTGTGGTATTTAGAGTGCAGGTGTGGTGGTTACAGGTGTATCATGTTCTGGTAGTGTGCCATTATGGATGGCAAATAGATGGGTTTTAAGGTTTTTACGAAATGTTTGTAGGTCATTTAATTCCCTGAGGTTGTCTGGTAGGGTGTTCCAGAGGCTTGGGGCTATGTGCGAGAATACTTTGTTGTTTGTTTGTTTCCTGGCTTTCCTGAAGTCTGTTGGGATAACCAGTTTGTTTTTGTTCCAGTTGCGTTGAGTTCTATTATTGGGTTCCCTAGATATGAGGGTGGAAAGGTAAGAGGGGGCAATGTCATTTATAACTTTGAAGGTGGAGATCAAGATTTTGTAGTTAATGCAGCTTTGGATGGGTAGCCAGTGGAGGGCATAAAGAATTGGGGTTATGTGCTCCATTGGATTGATGTTCATAATTACCCTAGCGGTTATATTTTGGACAGTTTGGATCCGTCTTAATGCTTGTTTTGTGATGCTCTGTAGTGTGGTTCTGTGATATTATAGCACCTTTCATTAATGATTTTAATCTCCTGTAATATTCTTTACTGATCTTCTTAGTAATTTCTGCTTGATTATTTATCCTTCCTCTACTCCTGCAAAATGCAATGCAGTGTGGGCCTTTCAGTCAATGCTGACTCCTGGCAACCCAGCAGCTCCTGGGTTTTCTTGGCAATGTGACTGCCAGGCCATTCTTTGGAGGAAATGGAAGGTTAATTGGCTTGCCCAAAGCCACAACGAATGCTAGTGGGAACTGAACCCTGGTCTCCTGGTGACCAAGCCAGTGCTCTAACCACTAGGCTACTCCTCCACTCCCTTGCTCTGATCCTAGATATTTCTATATGTCCTCCTGTTCAAGTTCCCTGATGTCACAATCCTCTGTCAGGGAGATGTTTTCTGTTTTGCTCAGTTTTCCTCTAAGGAAGGCTTCCTTAGCACATTTGTCAAGGCCAAAAGCAGAAGAGGTATCAAGCTAGTGGTTAGAGTAATGGGATAAAAATCAAGAAAGCTATCTCACTTCTGTTATTAACACTCCTTGTGACCTTGGTCACGTTATATCCTACAGATTCAGACAGCACTTGGAGAAGGGACATATTGTACCAGTATATTTTTCACCATTGTACACCACTATTATGTCTAATAGTGCTATAAAAATAAGCAGAGGTAGAGGAGCAGCCCAATGGTTAGAGCAGTGGCTAGAACCTTCTGAGCTTGAGCAGATCATTTAGCCCTCCATTGCCTCAATACAAACTTAGGGGTAGGGACCTTGGCACACATATCATGTATGCACTACTAGTGTCACTTACTAAACCTATTCTTTAGATTGTAAGCTATCTAGGAACAGGAAAATACCTACTGAACTTACGTAACTCACCTTGAACTTCTAAGAAAAGACCATGAGCTAAATCTAAAATCCTTATATCATCCAAGAAGCTTTTCAATACATGGAGTTCTACTAATTCTTGGTCATAAGAACTGTAGAGCTTCAGGTCATCTACAAATAGTCAGTGTGATGTCACCATTGGGCCATGGCCATCTTTAGATTTCAAGCTAAATCTATATCCCAAGGAGTTTATGAGAATACTCATTGGATTGAGCACCTTATAAAACAGAATTTGTGACAGGTAATCTCCCTGAAATATTCCTCACCGGATCTTGATGTTAGGAATGATGTACTGACCATCCTTAATCTTCAAAAAGAGTGTGGCTTGCCATATTTTCATGGTGAATTTAATGTACTCTGTCAATCCAGTGTTTATTTCATATTATTCAAGGCAATTGTGTGGGTGAGTTTTGCGTATACCATGACAGTCATGCACCGCACTGTTAAGCCAGGGTATGTGGAGTATGATCTCAGTTTCTCAAATTTACTGTTAAATGCTCGGCATAGTAATTGCATCATGCCAAAGAGAGCCTCCCTCTGCAGTTCGTAAGTTGTTACATGAATGGGTAATTTCTTTCTCAGGGGCAATTTCTCAGAATGGGTGTGTTCTGCACATACTTTGAGAGTCATGAACCTCACTTCTAAACCAGAATATGTGGCGTATGATCTCAGTTTCTCAAATTTACTGCTAATTCTTTCCACTGTGGATCAGTTGATGGCTTTTAAGATGCGATGAGTGAGTGAAACTCTTGTTGTACTCAGTACATTGGAAAGCTTTCTTTTGGGGGCAATGTCTCCAAATGGGTAAGTTTTGCACATAAAGCACCAACTGTCCAAGAGCAATATAATAATCAAAAATAACAAAAAAAAGCCCTTAAATACAAGATTTACTCCTAAGCAAAATTACCTAAATACTTCAATAAACACCTTCAGACCTCACATAGGCAACAACTGACCTCAGGATGGCTAGAGCCCTACATTTAGTGATAAAATCACTATAGGGAACAGCTGACGCTCACATCACAGGTCATGTAGCCACTTTTATTCAACCCGTACTCAATCACCACTAATGTACCCTAAAACCACAAAAAGTACTTCGGGGAAATAAATATTACATCTAATCACACTCACTTCTAATCACACTCATACTACATACACAACATCCATAAACACACGAATAGCGTCTAGTCCCACAGGTGCTCCTTGTGGTCTTGGGCAAGCCACTTAACCCTCCATAGCCCATGTTCCCTGTAAAATAGTTATCTCCAAGTTATAATGCCCTGTTCAATGTAATTTCAGTTTGTTCAATGTAAACCGCACTGATGCAGAATAGCGCGGTATATAAGAGAATGTAAATAAATAAATAATCATCACAGCTTTAGGATGAGCAACACAGGAACAGATCGTGATTCCCTAAAGTGTGACGTCAGACGCTGTGATTTTTAGGAGCGGAGAGTTTTGTGAGAGTTTACATGGACTCTTTAAATTGTTATTCTTTCCCCTGCTGAAGCCTGGCTGTGGCGAAACGAGAGCTTTCTTAGGGCTGTTTCGTAAAGGAAATTTGATCTGAATTAATTCGGGAGTCTCTCTGCTTTGTGTTGTCTGTTTGGGATGTTCTCAGCGTAGCGCTTGAGCGCTGAACGGAGTGATTGGCTTGAAGCGTCTTTAAAGATAAGTTCCTGTGCGGATATCCAGTTTAGTCCTCCACAATCGGGTAGTGCACCTTCTACTGCAGCCTGGAGACTGGACCAATCAAATCTTCTGTAGTACATATCCAGCAGGAGCTCCCAGAAGCCCCCCAGTGTGTCCAGTCTCTTGCAGCTTGAAGACGTCTGTGCCCTTGCTGGGCACACTGAGTGACTCTTGAAGGAGCAACACTTGTTAGTTAGTCTTTTGGGGTTTGTTTTTGGGACATTTATTTGCTATTTATTTAATAGCTAGTTGTATCTTTAAAAGGAAAAGTGAAAGAAACATGCCTCTCTAGTGCTTTGGCACAGGAGACTCGGGAGGAAGTCAGACCTGTAGGCTCCTGTCTTCTTGCCTGGCTAATTTTATCAGCCTTGGGTGAGCTTCCCCTTGACTGTACGGGGAAAAGCCATACCTGATACAGCAGTGGCTGACACTGTGTGAAGTTGGCTGTGTCCTTGCTGTTCCTGAGCTGGTAGGAGTTTTCATTTTATGTCTGTATTTGTGAGCAGTGCTCTCTTGTCAGAGCTGCCAGCGTTCTGTAGGCTCTCCTGAGCCCATTTGGCAATTTTTCCTAAATTTGATCGTTTGCCCTGTATCTGAGGGTCGTTTTCTTTCTTTTACATATTATTTATTTGTCTTTGTATTTTCGCGCCGTTTTTTTACCGCGGGTGAAAAAGTGCGGCGGCCATTTTGGATTTATAAAGTGTGCTTTTAGAGGCACTTTTGATCACTTGTGCACAGGTTCCCCTGGGGTTTTTGGGGTTCCTTTTGCTGGCGATTTTGCTCAGGGCACCCCTGGGAGTCTGGGGAGTGTTTTTGTTTCTTGCAAAAAAAAAAAACAAAAAAAAAACGTTTTATTATTCAACCGGGACTGATTTGCATGAGATTGCCCCTGTGGTGTGGGCTTTTCTGTGCCGGATCCCTTCTATCCCGCTGGGCAGAGGTGGTCTTGGGATGGCTTCCAAACCCCAATGTGTGATTTGTGGGTCCCGCAGAGCGGCAGGGACTGACTCTGGCATCTGCAGGGGCTGCGCTGCAGTGCCCGCAGAGCTGGAACACTCTGTGCATGTCCAGGAGCAGGCTACCCCTGGGGATGCTTCTACTTCAGGGGACAGTGTCCTTTCTCCGAGCATCCCTCAGTCTGGGTCGGTTCCACCGGCCAGTGGGTCGGTGGCTGCGCTCCAGCAGGGGGCTATAGTTGTCCCACCTATGGAATTCTCCCCTGATTTTGTTCTCCTCATGCATCAGGCTTTCCACTTGAGCAGGTCCGGTCAGTGGCCGGAGGTTGGGCCCCCCTCTCTCCCCTCGGGGGTCACTGGGGTGGCTCAGCGCTCCTCTCCACCCGGGGTCAAGCGGCTCCGGTTGGGGGAACAGGAGCAGGACGCCCTGGGGCTTCTGGAGTCCGAGGCGGAGGGCGATCCTGAGACTGAAGCGGAGGAATTGGAGGATGGGGAGATCCCCGAGCCGGAGGATCAGGCTCGGATCATTCGGGTGTTTCGGAAGGACGAGCTGGTTCCTCTGGTTACGGAGTCCCTTCAGGCACTTAACCTTTCGGCAGTGCGGTCCCTGGAGGAAGAGGGTCTGGAGGATCCTCTCATTCAGGCCGTCAGGGATACCCAGGTGGTTTTTTTTCCCGTCCACCGCGTGGTGGAACAGATGATACAGGCGGAGTGGGAGCACCCGGAATCCGGTTTGAAGGGGATTCGGACCATGAATTGGCTTTATCCCCTCGCCGACAAGGACAGGGACTTGTTTAAGTCTCCGCGAGTGGATGCTGCGGTTTCCGCAGTGACCAAGAAAACCACCATCCCGGTTGAGGGGGCGGCGGCCCTCAAGGACGGGCAGGATAAGAAGATTGATAATTTGCTGAAGCAAACCTTCGATACGGATGCCGTGTCATTGCAAGCCTCTATTTGCGGGGCTTGGGTGGCTCGGTCGTGTCTGCGGTGGTCGCAGCGCTTGCGCTCGAGCCCCGGCTTAGACCAGCAAGGCCTGTTGGAGGTCACCCGGCTGGAGTCCGGCTCGGCCTACTTGGCGGATCTGTTTTATGATTTAATCCGCGCCTTGGCTAATAGTATGGCGTCCGCGGTGGCAGCGCGCCGGTCCCTATGGTTGCGCAACTGGGCGGCTGACGGTTCTTCCAAGTCCCGCCTCGGTAAACTGCCCTTTAAGGGCAGATTGTTATTTGGGGAGGCTCTCGAGAAACTGGTAAAGGAGCTCGGTGAGTCCAAGGGGGGCCGGCTTCTGGAGGATAGGCCAAGGGCCAACAGGTCCTCCACCTCGGCGCGGGGGTCCTTTCGGGATCAGCGCAGGTTTCGGGCCTCCCGCCTGTGGGCCTCGCAGCGGGGCCGGTTTGGAGCCCGTAATCAGGGATTTCGTGGTTTCAGAGGGGCCGGCAGAGGCTTCTCCGGAGCCGCCTCTCCCTCGGCGTTTTCCTTTGGGCGCAAGCCACAATGACGCGAGGCGGGCTCTGGAGGGAGGCCCGATTATCGGGGGTCGTTTGCACGACTTTCTTCCGTCTTGGGCCCAAATTACGTCAGATCGCTGGGTGCTACAGATTATAGAAGAGGGTTATGCTCTAGAATTTGCATCCCCGCTTCCGGATGCCTTTGTTCTGTCACCCAGCAGGGGCGAACAAAAGACGCGGGACATCCGCGTGACCCTGGCTCGGTTGTTAGCACTGGGAGCGGTGGTCCCGGTTCCTCTCTTGGAAAGAGGCGCCGGTCGTTACTCCATCTATTTTGTGGTCCCCAAAAAGGGCGATTCTCTGCGTCCGATCTTGGATCTCAAAGGCGTCAATCGCGCGCTCAGGGTGCCGCACTTCCGTATGGAAACTCTGCGGTCAGTCATTGTAGCAGTACGACAGGGGGAGTTTTTGACGTCCCTCGATCTTACAGAGGCCTATTTGCACATCCCGATACATCCATCTCATCAGCGGTTTCTCCGCTTTGCGTTTCCGTGGGGCCACTTCCAGTTCCGGGCCATGCCGTTCGGCTTAGCCACGGCTCCGCGCACCTTCACAAAGGTGAGGGTGGTCGTTGCGGCGGCCTTGCGCAAGGAGGGCATCTTGGTCCATCCATATCTCGACGACTGGTTGATTCGGGCAAAGTCCAGTCGGGAGTGCTTGCGAGTCACGAGCAGGGTAGTGGCTCTGCTGCGGTCTCTCGGCTGGGTGGTGAACGAACGAAAAAGTTGTCTGCGTCCCACGCAGGACCTCGAGTATCTGGGGGTGCGCTTCGACACCGCCCGGGGGCTGGTGTGCCTCCCCGAGCACCGCATCCGGGCGTTGCGGGCTCTTGTCCGACTCTTTCGGGGCATGCCCGCTCCGTCGGCGTGGTGGTACCTGAGGCTTCTCGGAACGATGGCGGCGACCTTGGAGGTGGTACCGTGGGCGCGGTTCCACATGCGCCCGCTGCAGAGGGCGCTCCTTCGCCGGTGGTCCAACCAGTGCGACTCCTTGAACAAGAGACTGCCCTGCCCGAAGGCGGTGCGTCTTTCGCTCCGTTGGTGGCTCTCTCCCGAGAATCTGACGCGGGGGGTTCCCTTGGAGCCTCCTCTGTGGGTTCCCCTCACAACGGATGCGAGCTTAGCCGGTTGGGGAGCGCACTGCGAGACCCGCTTCACTCAGGGGGTGTGGTCCTCCCAGGAAGCGTCTTGGTCGATCAACCGTCTCGAGCTTCGGGCGGTGCGGCTAGCACTATTGGCCCTGGAGCCACTGGTCCGGGGTCGACCTGTCCGGGTCTGGTCGGACAATGCGACCACGGTGGCTTACATCAATCGCCAAGGGGGCACAGGGAGTGTGGCCCTGGAAACAGAGGCGACAGCCTTGTTCAGTTGGGTGGAGACTCGTCTGCCGGCAATATCAGCGGCGCACATAGCGGGCGCGGAAAATGTCCAGGCCGACTTTCTCAGCAGAGTGCGAGTGGACCCCGGAGAGTGGGAGTTAAATCCACAGGTGTATGCGCAAGTAGTACGGCGGTGGGGTCCGCCCATCATGGATCTCATGGCGACCTTCCAGACGGCCAAGACGAGTCGCTTCTTCAGCAGACGGCGGGAGCGAATGTCCGAAGGGCTCAACGCTCTCATTCAGCCGTGGCCGACGTCCGGGCTTCTGTATGTCTTCCCTCCGTGGGCGCTGATCGGCCGGGTCGTCCAGCGCATCGAGTGTCTTCAGGGCAGAGTGCTGCTGGTGGCTCCGGATTGGCCCCGGAGGCCCTGGTATGCCGAGCTAGTCAGACTTCGAGACGGCGTGCCTTGGCGCCTGCCCGCGCTGCCGGACCTTCTTCTTCAGGGCCCCCTGCGGATGCCCCAGGTGGCTCGATTCTCGCTTACGGTTTGGCCATTGAGAGGGCTCGGCTGAAAAAGAAGGGTTATTCGCCCGCGGTGATTTCCACCCTACTGCGGGCAAGAAAGTCATCCACTTCTCTTACTTATGTTCGAATCTGGAGGATTTTTGAGGACTGGTGCTCCCGGCGGGGAGTCCGGGCGGCGACGGTCTCTGTGCCCGTCGTGTTAAGCTTCCTTCAGGATGGGTTCGAGAAAGGCCTCGCGGCCAGTTCCCTGAAGGTTCAGTTGGCAGCGATCTCCTGCTATAGAGGCAAGGTTTTAGGCCGCATTCTCAGCGCTCATGCGGATGTGCGGCGTTTCTTGACCGCTGTTTTTCATTTGCGGCCTTCCCGCAGAGCACCGATTCCCCCGTGGGATTTGAATTTAGTCCTGCGGGCTCTGGTGCGGGAACCTTTTGAGCCCTTGCGGAGGGCGTCCCTGAAGGATCTCACTTTGAAGACGGTCTTTCTTGTAGCCATTTGCTCGGCTCGGCGCATTTCGGATCTTCAGGCCTTGTCCTGCCGAGAGCCTTTCTTGTCGTTTTCCGCGGACCGGATTGTGATCCGGCCGGTGCCTTCTTTTCTTCCAAAGGTGGTGTCTCCCTTTCACTTGAATCAGGCAGTGTTTCTGCTGGTTCTTTCGGCGAACTCGGTCGAGTCGGTGGACAAGGGTCTTCACCGGCTCGATGTGGGTCGCACGCTGCGTCGGTATTTGCAGTCTATGGAGTCCTTTCGTAAGACCGATCGGCTTTTTGTGCTCTTTGGGGGCGCAAGAAAAGGGGGAGGCGGCGGCTAAGGCCTCCATTGCTAGATGGCTCAAGGAAGCGATCGCATCTGCGTATCTGTTGCAGCAGCGGCCAGTTCCGGAGGGGCTTCGAGCTCATTCTACTCGAGCTCAAGCGACCTCTTGGGCGGAGCATTGCCTGGTTCCGCCAGCGGATATCTGTAGGGCGGCCACTTGGTCGTCTCTGCACGCTTTCAGCAGGCACTATCGCCTGGATGTATTAGCGGCTCGGGATTCCTGTTTTGGATCGGCGGTTCTGCGCGCCGGCTGGCAAGGTCCCGCCCGGTCTTAACTGCTCTGTTACATCCCGATTGTGGAGGACTAAACTGGATATCCGCACAGGAAATGGAAATTACACTAACCTGGTAATTGTAGTTCCTGTAGGATCCAGTTTAGTCCTCCTTCCCTCCCAACTCTCTGTGTAGTCTTGCGGCGCGCTGTTCCGAGCGGTTGACTGTAGGACGGTTCTTCGTCCCGTTCGGGTTCTGTTGACAGTCGTGCTTATCGCTATGGCTCTTCCCTTTCTTGGAGTTCAGTCAGCTCCCTAGATTTCTGTGGAGGGGAGCTCTGTGTAATTTGAAAGGCGTCGGTTTCAGCGCCAGGCGGTGTTCTGACTTCCTCGTTTGGGGAGGGAGTTGGTTATTACAGGGGGGGAAGAAAAGGGTTTACTGATAATGTAATGATAATTTAATGATTATTTAATGTGTTGTTTCGTTAAGTATGCTTTGTTACTAGTACACTGGGGGGCTTCTGGGAGCTCCTGCTGGATATGTACTACAGAAGATTTGATTGGTCCAGTCTCCAGGCTGCAGTAGAAGGTGCACTACCCGATTGTGGAGGACTAAACTGGATCCTACAGGAACTACAATTACCAGGTTAGTGTAATTTCCATTAATTGTTGACTCCATTGGTGGGCTTTATTTTTGAGCTACTTATCTTTATTTTCCTTTTTTTAGGGAATCACGATCTGTTCCTGTGTTGCTCATCCTAACGCTGTGATGATTATGACGCTATTCGTGTGTTTATGGATGTTGTGTATGTCGTATGAGCGTGATTAGAAGTGAGTGTGATTAGATGTAATATTTATTTCCCAGAAGTACTTTTTGTGGTTTTAGGGTACATTAGTGGTGACTGAGTACGGGTTGAATAAAAGTGGCTACATGACCTGTGATGTGAGCATCAGCTGTTCCCTATAGTGATTTTATCACTAAATGAAGGGCTCTAGCCATCCTGAGGTCAATTGTTGCCTATGTGAGGTCTGAAGGTGTTTATTGAAGTATTTAGGTAATTTTGCTTAGGAGTAAATCTTGTATTTAAGGGCTTTTTTTGTTATTTTTATGTTTTGCACATACCATGACAGTCGTGAGCCTCACTTCTAAGGCAGGGTATGTGGAATATGATCTCAGTTTCTCAAATGTATTGCTAATGCTCGTTGTAGTACTTGGATCATGCTAAAGAGAGCCACCCTCTGGAGTTCATAAGATTTACATGTATGGGTAATGTATCAAGGTGTGCTTGGAAGTTCCTCTTAATTAAGCCGGTGGCAACCAACACAATGGGAAATAACTGTATCTTTCTGCCACATTTTCTTGGTCTCCAAATGCATTTCTTGGTTCTTGAAGATTTTCTCCCTCTCAAAACGATTCAATGAATAGTCGCTTGGAACTGACACTTCTATAATCAATGCCGTTCTGATGTTTTTCTCCTTTACCACTATATCTGGCTTCCTCGCATCCAGCTTTTTATCGTTCGGAATGGGAATATCCCAGGTGATCATAACCTCTTCATTCTCTGTAATTATCTTAGGGTCATGATCCCAGTGCTTTTCAGGCACAGCAATGTTGTAGTTCTTGCAGAGTTTCCACTGGATAAGGCACACTACTTTGTGCCTTTCTATACTGAAATTTTCTGTCGTCAGAACTTCACATCCAGCTATGAGGTGAGACAGTGTTTCCAGATCTTTACCACAGAATCAATGTATGTCCGTTCTGCCAGTTCATTCAATGCTGGCTGTAAACAATCTCATCTGTAAGCCGCTGTCCTGGGCTGTAACTATCAACCTCTCATCCTTTGGGGGGGGGGGGGGGTTGATAGTCATAGCCAAGGACCACGGCTTATGGATCGGATAGTTTAAAGCAAGCATTTCTTTCCACTGTGGATCATTTGATGGCGTTTAAGATGCGATGGCAGAGTGAAACTCTTGTTGCACTCAGTACATGTGAAAGGTTTCATTCCACTGTGGATCATTTGATGGCGTTTAAGATGTGATGGCTGAGTGAAACTCTTGTTGCACTCAGTACATGTGAAAGGTTTCATTCCACTGTGGATCACTTGATGGCTTTTAAGATACCATGAGCTGGTGAAACTCTTGTTGCACTCAGTACATGTGAAAGGTTTCATTCCACTGTGGATCATTTGATGGCTTTTAAGATGCGATGGCCGAGTGAAACTCTTGTTGCACTCAGTACATGTGAAAGGTTTCATTCCACTGTGGATCATTTGATGGCTTTTAAGATGCGATGGCCGAGTGAAACTCTTGTTGCACTCAGTACATGTGAAAGGTTTCATTCCACTGTGGATCATTTGATGGCTTTTAAGATGCGATGGCTGAGTGAAACTCTTGTTGCACTCAGTACATGTGAAAGGTTTCATTCCACTGTGGATCATTTGATGGATTTTAAGATGCGATGGCTGAGTGAAACTCTTGTTGCACTCAGTACATGTGAAAGGTTTCATTCCACTGTGGATCATTTGATGGATTTTAAGAGACGATGAGCTGGTGAAACTCTTGTTGCACTCAGTACATGTGAAAGGTTTCATTCCATTGTGGATCATTTGATGGATTTTAAGATACGATGGCTGAGTGAAACTCTTGTTGCACTCAGTACACTTGAAAGGTTTCATTCCACTGTGGATCATTTGATGGATTTTAAGATACGATGGCTGAGTGAAACTCTTGTTGCACTCAGTACACTTGAAAGGTTTCCTTCCACTGTGGCTCATTTGGTGTTTCTTGATTTGTGACAGATACAAGAAGCTTTTATCACACTCAGAACAGGTATAATGTTTCTCCCCAGTGTGGCTCCTCTGGAGAAATATTGGCTGTGATCGACCAGTGAAGCTTTTCTCTAATTCCAAAGGTGAAATCTTTCTCCCTCTTATGTATGAATTTTGGGTCTTTCTTAAGAATTGCTTGAAGTAATAAGATTTCAGAAATTTTTTTCTTTTGAAAGACATTTTTCCAGTGTGTGTACTTTGGTTTGTAATTAATAGTTCCTTATGACAGAAACCTTTGCTAAATTCAATATAGGGAAGTGGCTTCCCTTTAGTATGAATTCTCTGGTGTAATTTCAGGGTTAACTTCTCTTTGAAACATTTTCCACACTGAGAGCATGAAAAGGGTTTCTCCCCACTGTGCGTCCTCTGGTGCAGTAATAAATCATATTTCTTATCAAAACTCTCTCCACAGGTGTCACACAGAAAGAATTTCTTCCCTTTCCTCTCTCCCTGGTGGTGTTTAGAAGTGATTTGGTCACTGCTGTTATTTGGGAAAGATCTCTCTGCTCTCAGGTGTATCTGGTGCTCAGGGATGTCTGTGAGCATCCTGTCACTTCTCTCACACTCAGTGACTCCGTCCGGTGAGTCTCCTGCAGGGTCTCTCTGCTCCTTCCCTAATTCCTGCTGACGATTCCCTGTGTTTTTCCTCTCAGTCCTATGGGAAATATTCTCAGAGACATTTCCTGATTGTTCCATTTCTACAGGAGGTTCTTCTCGATTCTCCTCCTTCTTCTGTTCCTGGATGGACGGATTATCTGCAGGATACAAACAGAAGACATTAACGATGCATTAATGACTATGGAAAGCTACTAATGATCCCGGAAATTAATTTTCTGGGATCACACAATAACATCATGGGTTTTGTGATAGAAAATTCTATGGTTTAGCACAGGTGACCTCAAACTTTTCCTGTGAAGAACCATTAGAAGGAAATTCAGGAGAAAAACCTGCAGCTCAGAGGCCCTACGTATCTCAGGAAAACTGCATAATTGCAGGACAGTTGCAAGTATATTAGGCATCATGTCCGCACTGCACTCCTTCGCAATTAGCTTTTAGACCACAAGCCCCCCGTCCAAGATTTTCTTTATTAAACTCAAATCTTATCAGTTCAATACAATCCCTCCAAGAACAGTGCAAGATAAATTCATATTTGGATGTCACATGTTTAAATATTAAGCTTTGTTTTGTAAATATATGCATAGGTCCGCATTCTGTTCAGGATGTCCATGCCCCTGTGCGCCCGATCGGAATCAGACACACAGAGGCAGACGCGATTCTGATCCCGTGGGATCAGAATCACGAGTAGGCCTGTACGAGCAGGCTGAGACCTGATTCCGGCCGGCCTGCAATTACAGGCCTCTACCTGGCTAAGTCAAAGGCTCCTGAATGGAGCCGTGGAGCCATGGTGTCTGGTTGCCACGGCAATGCGGCTCCATTTAGGAGCCGCGATCCCCAGCTGCTGATGTGCTCTGCAATTCCCTGCAGCCCGACTCCCGATCAGGTCTCCCAAGGCCAGGTTTGGGTTGTGGGGAATCACCTGCACCCTCTCTCAGCCCTTCCGCTGCCAAGGCCAGCAGTCCCCTGCTGTCCGGGGAACCTTTTCTACCTCAGAGGTGAAATAAGTCCCTGTTCAGCCTGCCGGCCGTGGACGTATAGGGCTGACATCAGAATCGGCCCTGTATGTCCATGGCCGTAGACTGCCCACTGCCCGCCCTAACTCCACCCCCTTCCCAGTCCCATCTAACCTCCCCGTACAAACAAACACCTTGTTTGTACGCGGAGATTAGCCAGGAATACAGAGGGGGCCGAATAGTGAGGATGACCCCCATAATGAGGAGCTTTTCAGAAAATCACTTGCAAGGATAAATAGACTATTTGCATATTGCCCATTCTTCCTGCAGGTAAAAGCATGCACTGATGAGGATGGGTTTGTGTGGCCAGCAGGCCCCATTGCTTTACTTTGACTGTGTCTGCTCTTTGGTAAAGACAAGTTTGCTGCCTGAGACCGTCAGAAAAGCCATTATCACCAAACATCAAATTTCAAAGCAGTACAAAGCCATCTCCAAAGACCTTCAGATTCCTGTCTCTACAGTTCACAATGCTATTAAGAGAATACTGGGCTTGATGGACCTTGGTCTGACCCAGTATGGCATATCTTATGTTCTTATGTTTTCTGCTAATGGAACTGTCAAGAACCTCCCAGGATGTGTGGGAAAAGGAAAAGAAGTCTTAGAAGGTTAGTGCGAACTGCTGGAAAAACACCACATAGAAAATCCAAAGAGCTTAAGGCTGACCTGGAGAAATCTGGTGGTTTCAAACCACACCATGAGCTATGCCCTAAACAAAGAAGAACTTCATGGGCGAAGGCCAAGGAGGACTCCACTACTCAAAGACAGACATAGAAAGGCACGCCTGATGTTTGCCCAAACCCACCTTGAGAAATCACAATCCTTCTGGATAAAATGTTCTGTAGACAGATGAAACCAAAACTTGCACTCTTTCGCAGTGCAGAACAGCGATGCATTTACAAGCGAAGAAATGAGGCATAAAGGAACACAACACCCTTCCTACAGTTAAATATGGTGGAGGTTCCATAATGTTGTGGGGCTGTTTTGCTGCCTCAGGAACTGGAGGCCTGGAAAATATTAAAGGAATCATCAAGTCAGAGGACTACCAAGGAATTTTGGAGCAAAATGTGGATTGAAGGTCATGGGTCCTTCAGCAGGACAGTGACCCAAAACATACATCCAAAAGTACAAAAGAATGGCTAAAAAGGAACCCATGGACTGTTTTAAACTGGCCAGCAATGAGTCCTGATCTCAATCCAATCGAGAATCTTTGAAAAAAGCTGAAATCTACCATTGGTAAAAGAAATCCAGCCGAAGAGTGGGAGAAACTACCGGAAGACAGATGTACAAAACGTATAAATGGCTTCAAGAAACGTTGGGAGGCTGTCATCTCCGCCAAGGGTTGTGCAAGCAAATATTAGTGAAGGGTGCCATTAATCCTGTCCAGGTAATATTTTTTTTTTTTTTTCTCAAAAATTACTACATCTAAGTTGCACAGACATCTTTTTTTGCTGTACACCTTTGCACATATTATTAACATATTATGATGATATTCTTGGAATATTTCCAATTATTTCTCAAGATATTGTACACAACATACCTAAAATGCAAAAGTGACAATAATGTTGGCCACAACTGTAAGTTTAGTTTAAGTTGCTGAATAGCAAAGGGAGCAGTTACCATGTACTAAGGGAGTTATTATGTGCTACTAATAGAGGGGGTGGATGGCCTGACGGGACATCCATCCCCACTATTCCTGCTGGCTGCTGCCCCCGACTAACTTCCCCGCCGATTGTGCGGGGAATGGGCAGTCTGCGGGTGAAGTCCGGGCGGTCACTGGCCCTGGACGCTGTGGCAAAGTCAGCTATCCTGAGAGTGGGGGAGGTGAGAAGCATAAGGAATTCACCCTGGTTAAGGGTCCCATTCTAGGAGAGCAGGGAGAGAAAGCCACAGCCAGGTTTCAAAGACAGAAAACCCCCAGCTGGAATAGGTTTCAGCCAATGACTGATAAACCAAGAAAGGGATTGCAAGCACGAGGACCAGAGCCCTTTCTTTAATAAGTGCACTGATTATTCTAGTATCAGAAGGCAGGGGGATTACCAACACCTGGGAAAGAAAGAGGTGGGGTTAAGACCCTGGAGGTATAAGCCTGGGTTAGATTATGCAGAAAGGGAGAGAGGAGGAAAGGAGAGAGGAGAAGGAGAGCAGCCAGGAGAGCAGCTGAGACAGAAGCAGAGAGAAGGAGTGGATTCTTGGAGAAGAGCTGAGCTACCCAGAGCTCAGAGAGAATTCCCTGCAACAGGTTGGCAGCAGAGGTGGGGACCAGGAAGTGGAGAAGCTTTCAGACCACCAGAGAGGTTGTCAGCTGAGCAGTCTGACCAGGTCGGTGAGTCAGAACCCATGCAGTTAGGAGAACCAGTGTCAGAGTTGGGGGAAGAAGATTGCTTTATGGATTGCTCTCTATGCCAAGCTCTGGACAGGAGGTCTTGAGGAAAAGCTAGCCCTGAAAGAAGCAATTCTCCTTGAAAGTGAACCATATGACAGAAGCAGTGTGGAGTTAAATTCCTGTCTGTTTTAAAAGGGAAATTTACTGCAACGTAAGCCTGAGCAGGAAGCTCTGATTCATGCTTGTTGTCACCTGTGTTTGAACTGTGCCACAGCAAGAGAAGCCAAGTTAGCTGCTATAAGAGTTTTTGCTTGTCCCTCTCCTATATGAAAAGCCTGCTAAGAGTGTTGATAACAGCTTGGAATGATTGGTTTGTTCTAAGTTTGGCAGCCTAGAGAAGTTTTTTTGAGGCTGGCAGAAACCAAACTGGTGTATTTATTTATTTTATTTATTTCAACTTCTTATATACCGCACTCTTTGACATCAGCGCGGTTTACAAATAACAGAAAGGAACCAGAACAACAGGCTGTTTGGTATTACATATAACAGGAGTATCAACTCGGATAACATGGGAGAACTATTTACATGGAGTATATAATCTATTAGCTAGATAGCATGCTCGAACTATTTACATAAAATTAGCAGTGATGCTTGGAACAAGAGGGATATTGTGGATTATACTAGGGTGAGGCTGTTATGTTACGGTTCATGTAGGGTAGTATTTGATGAAAAGGTGCAGTTTAAGGGCCTTTCTGAACTGGGTTAGGTCGGTTATGGCGCGGAGATCAGGTGGGAGAGCATTCCAGTATTTTGGTGCGCTAAACATGAAAGCTCTGTTTGATGTTGATAGGCTGCACGTTGTTATAGCCTTTGGGGTTGTTAGTGAGTTTAATGCTGCATGTCTCCTATTTCTATTTGATGGGACAGATTGGATGAGTTTGGTAAGTGATGTGGACGATAAACCATTTAAGGCCTTAAATGTGAGAATGAGGGTTTTGAATGTAAGTCTTCCGTGTATAGGGAGCCAATGGAGCTCTTTGAGGATAGGTGTGATGTGCTCACTTCTGGCCGCTCCTAGAAGAACCCTTGCAGCGGTGTTCATTGCGAGTTGCAAGGAGCTTATGGTGGATTGTGGGAGTCCTTGTAGAATGGAATTGGCGAAGTCGAAGTGCGGCAGTATCAGTGCTTGGTAGATGGTTCTGAAGTCTTCGTGGTCTAGTAGGGGACGCAGGTGTCTAAGTGTGCGTATTTTGAAGTATACAGATTTTATGATATTGTTTATGTGTAATTTCATGTCGAGCCTATGGTCTAGTGTGACTCCGAGGTATTTTATTGTATCCTTGGTGCCTAGGTCAGCTCCCTTGACACTTATATGTGGTGGTGGGGTGAAGTTGGGGTCTCTTGTGATAAAGAGAACCTCAGTTTTCTTATGCTGAATGCGGAGGTTCTGTGACAGGAGCCATTGTGAGACTGCATCGAAGCAGTTTGTTATAGGCAGTAAATCCATTTGCATTGTGGAAAATGGCATGTAGAGTAGGATATCGTCGGCGTATATCATACATTTCACATTGAAGGACCTGATGATATCGCAGATAGGCTGCATATAGACGTTGAACAAGAGGGATGAGAGTGAGGACCCCTGCGGAACGCCTTGTCTTTGATGGAAGAGTTTTGATTCTCCTGTTGCGGATTTGACGTATTGCATTCTGGTGTCGAGGTATGATTTACACCATTCAAGTGCTGAGTTGCAGATGCCTTTTCCTTCCAGTCGACCGAGGAGAATCTCGTGATTTACCGAGTCAAACGCTGCTGCTATATCCAAGAAGATTAGCACGACGCCTTGTCGGATGTTGTCTATGGTATTGAGAATATCATTGAAGAGGGTGGTAAGCAGTGTCTCGACGCCGTGGAATTCTCTGAAACCGTGTTGAGAATAGTCTAGAGGGGCTGCGGAGTCGATGTGGTCTTGGATTTGGCGCTGTGCCTCTTTCTCAAAGATCTTTGCTAAGAGGGGGATACTGGCTATTGGCCTGTAGGAGTCTGGCCGTTTTGGATCCAGTTTAGCGTTTTTTAGTAGTGGCCTGATGGATGTGAGTTTTAATGCAGATGGGAAGGCGCCAGTAGTGAAAGAGAGGTTCATGATTCTTGCAATGAAGGTGCTAAAGTCACATCGCAGATCCTTTATCCAAAAGGCTGGGCAGGGATCGGTTTGCGCAGTGGTCGTGTTGAGTGAGGAGATGGTGTCTTCAATGTGTTTAGAAGAAGGCGTGTGAAGTGCGGATAGGGATGTTGGGCAGGTCGTTTCTTGTATATTGTTTTTTGAGAGTTCATCTGTCTGTAGGAGTTTTGATTGCAAGTAATCAGCGAATTCTTGCGGGTGGATATCATTATTTTGTTCAGAAGATGGTTCCTTTGATAGTGACTTAACCAGGTTGAAAAGGTCACGAGGTTTGTTCAATGATCTCTTGAGCATATCTGAGTGGTATTGCTTCTTTCTGGCTGCGATTGCCTCGCGGTGAGTTGAGAGGTGAAGAATGTAGGCTTCGTGGTCGTCGGTAGCTAGTGAGCGGCGCCAGCGTTTTTCTAGCCTTCGTAGGTGCGTGTAGAAGAATTAAGCCTGAATTTTTCTTTATGCTCTGATTAACAAAGACTAAAAAGGAAAGTGTCAGCCTAGTTTATAAAGGCAATTGCTTCTGCAAGTAAGAGGACTTTAAATTGCCATTTCTGAGTTATTTTGGTTTGTTTGCCATTTTTGCTGGACCTTAAGCAAATCCTACAATTGTAATCCTGTAAATGATATCTTGAACCTGCTGTGTTTTGTGTTATGAAAATAAACTTTCTGTTACAAGCCTTACCCTCGGTTACCTCAACTACAAACCTTCTACTTAAAGCACCAACATATTTTTAGCAGTACTACACTTCCCAAAAACCAACACGAAGAAATAGGCTGCTAGGAGCTGATAGAAGAAGGAATCCTCAACCACCACGCCCCTCGAACACCAAAGGCAAGTGGTTTTGGGCGTTGTGCTTGTGACAACGTACAGGGCCAATTCTAATGTCAGCCCTGTACGTCCAGGGCCAGCGACATGTGCAGGGAAGTTATTCCACCTGCGAGTCAGAATACTTCACTGGACATGTCTTAATTTTAATACCGGGTGCGGATGGGCCAGGAGGGGCAAGGGGACATTCCCTGAAGCCGGACACTGGCCTCAGGAGACCAGATCAGGGGTCGGGTTGCAGGGAATAAACCCTTTTTTCAGGAGCCTTGACTGAGTTAGCTGGGAGCAGTCTTGCACGTGCAGGCTGGACTGACTTGCAGTCCCAGCCTACACATTGCAGGACTGTTCACGATTCTGATCCCGTGGGACTAGACATGCCCCGCGGGATCAGAATCACAATCTCCTCTGTGCGTCCGGTTCAGACCGGACGCACAGAGGGGATCTACATGTGGGACGGAATCGGGCCCTAAGTATATTCTTCAGTGTTGATTACAGCTATAGCAATGCTGAATACAGCTACTAATTTAAACACTGCTCCTGGCATTTAAATTAAAATGCTGATCAAGGTGGTGAACTGGATCAGAAATTGGTTGACTGACAAAGGACAGAAGATAATGGTAAATGGAACTCACTCGGATGTAAGGACGGTGATTAGCGGTGTGCCCTAGGGTTCATAGATCCTTTGTTGTATTAAGTTTTCCAAGTGTTTGTACTGATCTATTTAATCCTCGAAATATAAATAAAGTTTAAAAAAGTAAAAAACATGATCTGACAATAAACCAAAAGATTTTTTCCATGCAGAGGTGCCAAGTCTCACTTGTAAGCAGTGTGTCTCCCTCATTTGAAGGCTTTCTCACTCTCACACTCTTTGAGCTCCTTCCCTCAAGCATTAGAGCCTCAGTACCAGTGCTCTGATCCTGACCACTGCTTTCATAGGAGACAAGCCCAAGGGAAGAAAAATCAAGCAGGCCAGCCGGTGGGAAGAAATCTGAGCCCAGCTTCCTGTGTACTGCCTCCCCCAGTGCCAGTCCAGGTGCTGTGAAACCTCGGCACATAGTTTTAGCCACTGTGTGGAGAACAAGTTTCAGCCCAGAAAATTTACCCAAATTGCCTCCCCTATGACTATATCCTTTCAAAGGCTCCAAAGAAAAGCAAATATTTGATGTTGTTGTTCTTTTTCATTTGGAAAGCAACATTACATTAAAATCTTTCTAGATTTATACCGTGCATGCACCATTTGAATAAATCTCACTCTTTGGAGTTCACTCTCTGGGATGATTCAGCCTTGGTATCTCTGCTCATATCAATCAGATATGTACCAAGTGACAAGCGAGAAAGAACAGGATTATACTGTCCTGTGTCAGAGACTGTCAGAATGGGGAGCTGGTTCATCTCACATGAGATAACTCTCAGAGACATGTATCTTGCTGGAAAAGACAACGTCCTCGCAGACAAACTGAGTCGTGTTCTGCAACCACATACTGGAGTGGAGAACCTCTTCCCATCTCCTCTGAACAGGAAAGTTCCCTAACCCTCATCATGCAGCTTCAGAGAACTCTGCTACATCCCTGGTCCTCACAGCCTCGATGTTGAGAGGGTAAAACAGAGTTACTTACCTGTAACGGGGTTCTCCGTGGACAGCAGGATAGGTCAGCCACACCTGGTGACGTCATCCGACGGCGCCGTGACGGAAGTGCTCTCTAGCTCAGAAGCTTCTGAGCATGTGTGAGGAGACCCCTCCTCCCCGGTCCGCCCCCAGCCCAACCAGTGAGTCATTAGCTTCGGCCAGAGGCAGGGGCGCAGACCGCAGGCCACCCTCAGAGGGGAGGAGGGTGGGATCGTGTGGCTGACCTATCCTGCTGTCCACGGAGAACCCCGTTACAGGTAAGTAACTCTGTTTTCTCCTAGGACAAGCAGGATGTGTCAGCCACACCTGGTGTCTCCCCAGCTACTTGTTTCGCGCTGAGGCTGAGGGAGGCCTGAGATAGGTGAGACAGGCTAGTACACATGGAGAACACCAATGAAGCCTCATGTGATAAGAACCACGTTTATTGTGCCAAACAGACGTAAATGTGCAAACAGTGAGTGCAACGAGGTGGAACATAGTGCAAACAGTCACAGAGTGAGGAACAGTCTGTGCAATGTGCAATGGTGCAGACAATCAACAGAGCAAGGAGCAATCAAAGTGCAAGGTGCAACAATCAACAGTGCGAGGAACAATCAGTGCAATAAGAAGGTGCAAGAGGAGCATTGTGCAATCACAACCACATATCGCAAACAACATCCATCCTTGGGTACAGGAGGTGCGGGAGTCACTCCCTCAGGCTGCGACTCAGTCGTTGCTGCTGTCGCGTCGAGACAGGGGGGAACCTGCCGCTGTAGATAAGATCGCTCTGCCAAAGGAGCTGTCGGCTTCTGCCTGGAGGTCAAGGCAATAGTGTTTTTGGAAGGTGAGGTGCGAGGACCAGGTGGCGGCTTTGCAGATCTCGCTTACTGGAACCTCGTGTGCGCTTGCGAGAGAGGTGGCCAATGCGCGGAGTTGGTGCGCTTTTGCCTTGTTTGCTGGAAGAGCGCCCGCCCTCTGGAGGCAGTATGAGACGCAATCAGATATCCAGTGGGAGAGTGTGCGCTTGGTGACCGGCCGTCCCGGTTTGTTGGGATCGAAGGACACAAAGAGCTGGGTCCCTTGCCGGACTGAGGCCGTCCTGTCAATGTAGATGCGCAGTGCTCGGACGCAGTCCAGTAAGTGTAGACGTTGTTCTTCAGGTGACCCATGAGGGCCAGGGAAGAAAGATGGTAGTTCCACTGATTGGTTGACGTGGAAGACAGAGGAGACCTTCGGAATAAACTTCGGGTGAGTCCTGAGTGAAGCCCTGTTGTGGTGGATCTTGGTGTACGGGGGGTGTGCTACTAGAGCCTGTAGCTCACTCACCCTCCTTGCGGAAGTGATGGCGATGAGGAAGAGTGTCTTCCAGGTCAGAAATTTTGATTCCGCTGAGGACAGAGGCTCGAAAGGCTCCCGAGTTAACTGTTGGAGGACGGTGTTGAGGTCCCACGCGGGAACGGGTCTCTGGACCGGGGGCTGAAGGTTCCTGAGACCTCTCATGAAGCGGGTCACGATGGGAAGAGTGGCTATGGAACCCTTGTGCGAGCTGTTTCGCAGGTGGTGCAGGGACGCGATGGCCGCGAGGTGCACCTTAATTGACTGTGGCTTCAGGCCCAGACTGAAGAGCGAGGAGAGATACTGTAGCACCGCTGGAACAGGGCAAGAGTCTGGCGTGATCCCCTGGCCTGCGCACCAGATACTGAAACGTTTCCACTTGAGACTGTATGACTTTCTCGTGGATGGTCTCCTGGAAGCCAGTACGATGCGCTGTACCTCTGCCGTTAGATGCTGATCTTGGAAGTTCACCCCTTCAGTTTCCAGGCCGTCAAGGCAAGGGTCTGGAGATTGGGGTGCCAGGTCGTGCCGTCGTTCTGCGTGAGCAGGTCTGGTCTCATCGGGAGCCGGATGGGGGGCTCCTGCGAAAGCTGCCATAACAGGGAGAACCACATCTGTCTTGGCCAGTGGGGCGCAATCAGGATGGTGCACGCCTTGTCGTTCATGATGCGCTGTACGGTGGCTGTCATGAGGGGGGTAGGGGGGAAGGCATAGGTCAGTTCCCACTGCCCCCAGTGTACCGCGAATGCATCCGAGGCCACTCTCCTGGGAGAGGGGCGTTTTGAACAGAACAGGGGGCATCTGGAATTGTCCCCGGTGGCGAAGAGGTCCATCTGCGGCTTCCCCCAGCGCCGGAAGATTGACTCCGCTACTTCCTCGTGGAGTGTCCACTCGTGGGGCTGGAGCTGCCTGCTTAGTCTGTCCGCCAAGGTGTTCTGTTCTCCCGGGAGGTAGGTCGCCTGTAGAATGCAGTCGTGTGCTAGGGCTAAAGACCACGTCTGGATAGCCTCCCTGCAGAGAGTGCGGGAGCCCGTACCCCCCTGTTTGTTGAGGTAGAACATCGTCATTTGGTTGTCGGTCTGGACCAGAACTGTCTTCCCCGCGAGGTGTGGCATGAAGGTCTGGAGCGCATACCTGACGGCCCGGAGTTTGAGGGCGTTGATATGGAGGGAACGCTCTGTTTTCTTCCACGCTCCTTGCGTGTTGAGATGCAAGGGATGGGCTCCCCAGCCTGTGGGGGAGGCGTCGGTGGTCAGGATGACCTGGTAGCCGCAGGGTTGTAGGCTCTTGCCTTCGTTGAGATTGGCAGGGTTCATCCACCACAGGAGACTCATAGCTACCCTCGGTTTGATAGGGATGAGGGTGTTGAGAGGTTGAGACCGTTGCTTCCAGTATGAGCGCAGGTGCCACTGGAGAGTGCGCATGTGCAGCCTGGCCAGGGCTAGGACAGAAGTAGTCGCTGCCATGTGACCTAGCAGGCGCAGGATGTCCTGGGCCTTGGTACGTTTCTCGGACGATACCTTCTTCGCAAGGTGGATGATACTCTCCTGCCGATGTTCGGGAAGGAAGGCTTTGGCTGAGGTTGTGTCGATTATGGCCCCAATGAACTCCGTGCGTTGGGTGGGTTCTAGCCGGGACTTCTTCATATTGAGCAGGAACCCCAGTTTGGACAGCAGAGTGGTAGTCTTTCGCACTGCCGCCTTGAGTTCCTCTGCGGAAGGTGCTGATATCAGCCAGTCGTCCAGGTAGGGAAAGATGGCGAGCCCTTGTTTGCGGAGATGTGCTGCTGCCACAGCTACGCACTTTGTGAAGACCCTGGGTGCTGGAGAGAGTCCGAAGGGCAGTACCTGGTACTGGCACCCCATCGCTACGAATCTCAAGAATTTCCTGTGAGAGGTGTGGATAGGGATGTGAGAGTAGGCATCTTGTAGATCCAATGTGGCCATCCAGTCCCCCGGTCTGATGAGGGGAAGGATGGAGTTCAGGGAGTACATCCGAAACCTCTCTTTCAAGAGGGTGTTGTTCAGCTTGCGGAGGTCCAGGATTGGGCGAAGGTCCCCGGACTTCTTGAGGATGAGGAAGTACCGGGAGTAGAAGCCAGTGTTGATTTCGTCGGAGGGAACCCGTTCGATCGTCCGTGTTTTGATGAGTTGCTGTAGGAGGTCCGCAAGGGCAGCTTCCTGGTGCGGTGGAGGTCTGCTGTTGGGTTGAGTGCGCTGCCATGGAGGGGAGGAGAACCGTAAGCGGTAGCCCACTTGGATAATCCGGATGACCCACTGGTCCGTGGTAATTTCCTGCCAAGCAGGTAGGAAGTTGGAGAGACGGCCTCCCACCGGGGTAGCAGGGGCAGTCATGGCCCGCAGGAGCGGATAGTCAGAAGGAGGAAGAGTTCTTACCCGCCTGCTGGGCGTTTGCTGGTTTGTGTTTGCGTTCTCTTTGTGTTTGTCTCTGAAAGGACGATTTGTTGTAGTGTTGTTTGTATTTCGGTGGTTGCCACTGCCGGTTGGAACCGTAATACTTCTTTGACGAGGCAAAGGGCTTGCGGTAATAGCTCCCTTTCTGTGACCAGGAGGGGCGTTCGAGTCCGTCCGCCGCTAATGTTTTCAGAGTGGTGCAATCCTCTTTCAGGCCGTTCACGGTATCTGCTACTTTGTCCCCAAATAGAGAGTCACCCAGGCAAGGAGCGTCAGCGATCCTGTCATGAGTGTTATCTGACAGGCCAGAGGCTCGCAGCCAGGCCCAGCGGCGAGCTGCGATGGCCGTGCCTGCCGTCCGGATGGCTGTGTCGAAAGCGTCGAAAGCGGTGCTCATCAGATGTTTGGAGCATTCCGCTAATTCTTGGAGTGTGGCTGTATGCTGGTTTTGCTTGGGAAGATGGTCTTTAAGCTCCGCTAGAAGGGCATCTTGGAACAGCAGGTGTTGAAATTGATGAGCTGATATCTTGCCACTCAGCATCGCTCCCTGGAAGACTTTCCGTCCTAGGTCGTCGAGGAGCTTAGGGTCCCGGCTGGGGGGATGGGTCGTTTGCGTGCGCGAAGACTTAGACCTCTTGAGGGCTGACGCTACCACAATAGATTGGTGCGGAAGCTGTGCTTTGTCAAATCCAGGAGCGGTTTGAAGTAGGTACTTGTTGTCCAGGCGTCTGGCGCAGGCATGACCGGAGGCCGGGGACTGCCAGAGGGTGGATTGTTTGTCTTTAAGCTTCCGATGCAGGGGAAGAGACAAGGCCGGCTTGGGGCCGCCGAGGTACTTCATCACCTCCGGATCCTTTTCGTCAGAGGGCTCCTCCTTTGCAAGGCCTAGCCTGGCCACCACCTTTTTCAGAAATTTTGGGTAGGTGAGGTCCTCCTGGACCGGTGCCTGTGTCTCCCCTTGCTCGTCTGGTGTAGACTTGGTTGAAGGAGATTCCGGGCCCTCTTCTTCTTCTGGAGCGCTGCCTTCGGAGTCCTGTCCCAGGACCGGGGAGGGGCTCCTATCCCTTGAAGGAGTGTGCTCTAGTGATGCCTCCCTTCCCTCAGGGGTCTGTACCTCCAGAGGGGCTGCCACGGAGTTCTCCCGGCCTGCAGGGGCGGTTTGTTGCACCAGTCGTTGCAGAAGCTGCAGTATGGCCTCAGAGGTGCTGGACCCACAAGACGTGTTGCTCCTGCGCCCACGGGATTTAGACTTCCTGCTTCTCCGACGAGCGCGGGATGATTCGCTCTCACCACTGTCGCCGCGCGACTGGGAGCGGTCTCACCGGTGCCGCTTGCTCCTATGCCTTCTGCACTTGTCAGCGCTATCTCCGCGCCGACGGGAGGACTCCTGGGAGTCAGCGCGGCGTTTTCGGCTGCTGTGGCAGTGGCTTGCACGGAGGGAGTCTTCGGCGCGGGATAAGTCTTCGGCGCGAGAGAGCTCCTGGAGGGGAATCCTCTGAAGACAGGTTCGGGGAGAGGATTGCCCGTGCCGCGGGGAAGCCCTGACGTAATCGCGGTGGGCGGAGCCACCCTTAGCCACCGGATTGGAGGGCGAGTCTTTGGAGGCGGAGACTGGCGCGGCCACGTGGGCGGCGCCATCTTGAATCTCCCCGCCAGAGCCGCATGGCGATGGAGACAGTCCGGAGGAGCGGCAGGCATCTGGGAGGCCTCCTGAGGGCAGAGAGACGACAGTAGCGCTGGAGCCCTGAGCCGGAGTATAGGAGTAGGAGCATCCGGCGGTGGGGGAGCTTGAGCCAGGCACCGCGGAGGCCGATCTATCCGGCGGGAGGGGAGGCACAGGGGCCAGGCCCGCCCGGGGTTTCTTCTTTGCGGGCGCCTTCCCTTTAGCGGACTTACCGCGGTCAGCAGGACCCGATGCCGCAGCTGGAACCGGAGCAGCCAGGAATTCCTTCAGGGAGTAATCCCTCATCTTCTTCGCCCTGGGGGACATCTGGGCGCAAGCGGCACAGTCCTCCACGATGTGAGAGGCCCCGAGGCATCGGAGGCAGCTCAGGTGAGCATCGGAGGAGTTCATTTTCCTTTTGCATTTAGGGCATAGTTTGAATCCGGGTTTCGGCATTGTAAAGGGTGAAATAGAAAATTTTTGGTAGAGAGAGCTGTAGATCCGTCTTGAGGCAAGGCGGAGGAATTGAAAACTGGTTGGGCTGGGGGCGGACCGGGGAGGAGGGGTCTCCTCACACATGCTCAGAAGCTTCTGAGCTAGAGAGCACTTCCGTCACGGCGCCGTGTTATAAAATATATAGATATATATATAGCATATAGATAGTCATGACCTAATGGGAGACAGCCAACATGGCTTTAGACAAGGAAGATCTTGTCTTACTAATCTGTTATGTTTTTTTGAAGGAGTGAATAAACAGGTGGACAAAGGTGAGTCGGTTGATATTGTGTATCTGGACTTTCAGAAAGCCTTTGACAAGGTCCCTCATGAGAGACTTTTGGCAAAACTAAAGAGTCATGGGATAGGAGGCAGTGTACTACTGTGGATCAGGAACTGGTTAAAAGATAGAAAGCAGAGGGTAGGGCTAAATGGCCAATTTTCAAAATGGAGAAAGGTGAATAGTGGTGTACCCCAGGGATCTGTGCTGGGTCCGCTGCTTTTTGACATATTCATAAATGACCTGGAAAGTGGAATAACGAGTGAGGTTATCAAATTTGCTGATGACACAAAACTATTTAAAGTTGTTAAAACCCAGGAGGATTGTGGAAAATTGCAAGAGGATCTTGATAAATTGGAAGACTGGGCATCAAAATGGCAGATGAAATTTAATGTGGAGAAGTGCAAGGTTATGCACCTAGGGAAGAACAACCCAAACTATGGTTACACGATGCAAGGTTCCACATTAGGAACCACCACCCAAGAAAAAGATTTAGGCGTCCTTGTGGATACCATGTTAAAACCCTCGGCCCAGTGTGCAGCGGCGGCCAAGAGAGCAAATAGAATGCTAGGTATGATAAGGAAAGGAATGGAAAATAAAACAAAAGATATTATAATGCCTCTATATCGTTCCATGGTGAGACCGCACCTTGAATATTGTGTGCAATTCTGGTCGCCATATCTTAAAAAGGATATAGCAATTTTAGAAAAGGTTCAGAGAAGAGCCACCAAAATGGTAAAGGGGATGGAAGGCTACTCCTATGAAGAAAGGCTAAAAAGGTTGGGGCTCTTTAACCTGGAAAAGAGACGGCTGAGGGGAGATATGATAGAAGTCTATAAATTAATGAACGGAGTGGAACGGGTAAACGTAGATCGATTGTTTACCTTATCAGAATATAGAAAGACTAGGGGACATGCAATGAAGCTACAGGGTAAACTATTTAAGACTAATAAAAGAAAATATTTTTTCACTCAACGTGTAATCAAACTCTGGAATTTGTTACCGGAGGATGTAGTAAAGGCTGTTAGTGTAGCTGGGTTTAAAAAAGGTTTGGACAAGTTCCTGGAGGAAAGGTCCATAAACCATTATTAAGAAGGGACCCAGGATATCAATGCTTGAACCAATACAAGCATTGTGGAACCTGTGTCCCTTGGGGAAACTGCTAGGTACGTATGACCTAGATTGGCCACTGTTGGAAACAGAATACTGGGCTTGATGGACCTTGGTCTGACCCAGTATGGCATATCTTATGTTCTTATGTCACCAGGTGTGGCTGACACATCCTGCTTGTCCTAGGAGAACTGACAATTACTGAAGTACCTGATAATTGGGGTTATTTTAGCAGATCAGTAAACTGTGTAAATGCCTTTAGAATGTCGGGCCCTCCATGTTTGGCAGAGCCTCTTGTAAAGAGGAGTGGCCTAGTGGTTAGGACAAGGTATCTCAGGCCGGAGGGCCAGGGGTTCAAGTCCCACCTGGGGACAGCAATCTCAGGCCGGAGGGACTGGGGTTTCTAGTCCTGTGGGCACTCCTTGTTGGCTTGGGCAAGCCACTTAACCCTCCGTTACCCACCGCTTTGACTGAAGGATAAGGCGGTATAGAAAACTCGTTGAATAAATAAATAAACACTATGAGGCACATTCAGGTTCCGAAATGTCCGCCCGCATTGGCTGGGCAGAAAAACAGACGTGCGGGAGATGGACCCGATTCTGCCACAGTGGGGCCCGGTCGTACCTGCAATGGCAGAATTGGGGACATAGATGTCTGGGGGTGCTCCGTATTCCTGTGCAGGGGACGTCCCATGGGCTGCCTGTCCACATCACACTGGCTGGCATGCTGGTGCACTGGTGTCCCATTGTCATGGCACTGAGACAGTCAGAGGTGCTGAATGCCTGGTCCTAGTGCGGCCCCAGCACAGCACTGTCTGACCCTTGGTGGGAGCCCTCAAGGCCAGGGTCAGGCGGCGTGAGCTCTCACACAGCGACACAATGGGGTTGGGGGGGCTACAGGAAGTGATTGCCGGATTACCTGGCACATATTCCCCTCTCGAGGAGGAATAAGGCGGGCATCCATCTCTACACCGAGGGACGTACACAGGCCTGACCTGAATGATCTCTGTACATCCCAACACATGGCTCTGCCCCTCCTGCCCATGTCTAGTGCTCCCCGCTCTGTACATACGGGGAGCACTGGCACTGGAATAGCATTCTGGGGCTGAGCGCAGGTTGGACGTCCAACCCCACTATTCAGGGGACAGAATGACCTCCTATGGTTATTCTCCTGGTCCCGACTTGAACATGCTTATTCTCCTGGGTTCCATTGAATGGCATCATCTATCTTTGGGGGCTTATATTCTCCATATGGGAGGTTGCAGGTAATTAAATTAGCATTATTCAGCTATACTCTGCAATATCTCCTATTACACAATATAGTATTTATTATTACTCACCTGGATATGAGTCAGTAACTGCTCTTTCTTCTGACTCCTGGAGATCCCAGACATTCGGCTCTTCCTCTTGTTTAATCTTTGATAATATATCAGGATTGATTCCTTCATAGCCTGTTTTCAGGAATAAACATAAAAATGAGTTCTATTTCTATTGACTGAAAAACAGACAGCAGTAGCTCTTAGGGAGCAGAAAATGATAGTGGAGGGAGGATCTACTACTGCCGTCTATCATAAATCAGAGGGACTTGGGGGGTCATTATATCTCACTTTAAGTATTTTGGTAATTGAACAAGTCATACATTTTTATAATAAAGAACTTGAATCACTTAAGAAGAAGGAAAGCTGTGATTGTTTCATATTAACCAGATATATTTTCAAGAAGCTGCACATTATGAGGTCCCTTAGTATTAACGTTGATTTAGGAGACTCCAGTGATCCTCTTGCAGGATGACTGCTTAGCCCTTCAACACCTTCTCCCCTCAGAATCGTATCCAAGATTTTACACACCATCACTATGAGAGTATGAAATTCTATGAGAATTAAAGAGGAGGAGCACTTGCTGATGAAAGAGAAGGTGTGGACTAGTGAGGGCAGGGTTCAAATCTAAACTACTCCACAACGCTCCTTTTGACTTTGGGCAAGTCCTTTTTTTGGAGGTAATTTTATAACTGCTGACATTAGTGAGAAATGTGTGCTGTGCTTTTCAATAGTATCAGTTAAGGGAAAATTCCTTCCTCAGAAACCCTTCCTCAAACAGCAAGTAAACTTAGATACATACAAGCCATACACAAATAACTTTACCCATATACAGGGGGTACAGTTATATAAAAGTTATGCTTCCTGTTTTCCTCAGAAACCCCTCCTCAAACAGCGAGTAAACTTAGATATATACAACCCATACATAGGGGGCACAATTATATAAAAGTTATGCTTCCTGTTCTTTTCCATGTTGTTATATATTCTAAAGGCATTTACACAGTTTACTGACCTACTAATAATATTCAAGATAATCAATAACTTATCAACGCCTATCCATCAGTCAATGATCAAGAAAACACACAGACCAGAACAAGAAGAACATCTAGTAACAACACCTTGGAAATCCCAACAAGCAAGACGAAAGCCAGACAATCTTCTTGCAAAAGAGCCTTCTCCATATATGCTCCCCCACTATGGAATGAACTGCCCGCTGCTATACGAACCATCAATGACCTAACTGACTATAGGAAGGCTATAACATCTCTTTATAAAACCCTTGTTTATTCAGATTTTCACCAGAGCTGATCAACATACATATAACATCTGCTGGAGACAAAGAAATACTGGCTTTGCCCCTAGTGGCTCAGGCTGATCATAGCATGGTGATTTCATAAGAAGCCTCTAGAACAGTGGTTCTCAACCTTTTTTGCACCGTGACCCTTTTTACCACTGGTCAACTTGTGATGACCCCCAATGTTAAAATCAAATGTGTCTCTTCCTTTACCATTAACGCATTGTCGCTGTAATCATTTGTTGAATTATTAGCATATTATAGGCCTTTGCAATATGTTTTTATTTATAAAATGTACTTATTTAAACCACAATAATTAATCACAATAATAAGTAACAATATTTGATTTTGAAATTATTATGATTTTGTAGTTTTAGTATGCTTTATTCAAAAAGACTGACGAAGGGCAAAAATGTTAGCAGACTCGGCAGCGGAAGCAACGTGCCCTTTAAAAAATTTTTTTTTTTAAATTTTTGAAGGCGGAGTGAGGCAGCATATCCCAGGATTTGTCAGGTGACCCACAGGTTGAGAACCGCTGGTATAGATCTTTATGTACAAACTCCATGTTATCGGAACATCTGGCCTCAGTCACACACTCACAACATCGACCTCACCAAGTACAGAATAAGTAACCATAATCTAAAGTAAAAATAAAAATATGTAGACAAAATTTAAACTGAAACCCCAAGAAGCCAGAGTCCACATGCAGTGCAACATCAGATAAATAAGAGATGCAGTTCCCCAATACTGTGTAAAATATAAAGATGGCACAAAATCCAATCACTAATATGAAATAAAATTATTTTTTCTACCTTTGTTGTCTGACCAATTTATTCTCTGATCATGCTGGTCCCGATCTGAGGCTTCTGCTTTCCTGTCTCTTAGCTCTCTTTCTGTGGTCTATTGTCCATCTGCCATTTCTTCTTTAGTTTTCTTCACTTCTTTCCAACAGCCTATTTCCAGTCCCCTTAACCCTTCCCAGTATCAGCCTCTTTCCAGTCCTCCCTCCCAGTACCTTCCAATGTTAACTTGCATTCCCATGACTGCCACTGGTGTCCATTCCCTTCCAGTCCCCCTCCTTCCTCACTGTCCAGCTCCTTCTAGTCCAAATACCATGGCAACCCCTCTCAGCATCCACTCCCTTCCAGTCCCATTCTCCCATCCCCTCGCATCAGCCCATTTGTAGCCCTAGCCCCCAGTTTTCTTCCAAGGCCAACAGTTCTATCCTCCCCTCCCCACCATCAGCCCATTTACAGTTGAAGCCCCCCCAATCAGCTCACTTCCAGTGCTAGTCCCCCCTCAACCCCATTACCAGTGCTAGGCTCCCCTATTCCAGTTCATACTGCTAGACCAGTCCAGACAAGCGGGTTATGTCCCCCTGCCAGCAGATGTTGGAGACAGAGAGAAAACTCCAGAGCTGTGATTGGTCAGGCTCTGGTTGGTATAGGTGTCCCTCTAGTGGTCCTAGTCAGTATTTTCTCTGTCTCCAGCAGATGAAGGTGTTAAACAATCTTATTTCTTACCTGGATGCACTCTGAGCACACAAGAGGTGTTTCTCCGAGTTTCCCAGGTCCCCTCTCTTATAGCTGTATTGCTTTTAAACTATAGTTAGTGACAATACAGCAGGGTCTGAGCTCCTGATCCTTAGATCAGTAGAGCTCCCCATTATAATCAGCTCCTAGCCTCTGCCACAGAGCCTGTGTAGCTAGGGGTGGATCAATCTATCAAAGTTTTTGCCATCCAGTCACAGTTCTAAATTTTACAGCATCTTTAAAGCATTTCCCTGCAAGCCTCTGCTTCTCTGCAGCACAGTGAGTACCTCCTTGGGTTCCCTCGCAGTGATTTCTTACTTCCGGTAGCACAGGAATCACCGGGTCTGTGTCTCTTCAGTATTTTGGCAGCACTCCTCTCCTCTCCCCCAGCAATTTTGCTGCGTTTTTGAGGTTTTTAGAGCTTCAGAAACTTTTATTTTGCAGTTTTTCTGTGCCGGCAGCCATTTTGAAAATCGGGAGAAATTTATCTTCATTTTTTTTTTTGGAGGGAGCCGCTCTGGGCAGCCATTTCAAAGCAGTTAACATGCTGTGAAGGCACAAGGAGTTTCAAAATCCCTTTTCTTTGAAAAGCCTTCTGTTTCCCTAAGCCTACATTGATTGTTGGTTTAAAAAAAACGTTTAAGCCTCTGTAATGCCTGTTTCTATGCACAGTTGCATTTTATTTATTTATTTAACGTTTTTCTATACCGCACTATTCGGTATCAGCGCGGTTTACAAGGAACAAGTTGGTACAATGTGGAACAGCCATACATTGAACTTACATAAAACAGGGAATTTAAACATGGATAACAGGTGAACTTTATACATAATATACAAAAGGGGAATTTAAACATGGATAACAGGTGAACTTTATACATAATATACAAAAGGGGAATTTAAACATGGATAACAGGTGAACTTTATACATAATATACAAAAGGGGATTGCATCATAGCTGAGTTTATGATACAGGCCCTGAAGGGGAAGGTTGGATGAGGTGGAGAGTTATCATAGGAGATTGGTTAGGCGGCATTGGGTTGAGAGACTGTAAGGTCATGTGGTACTGTCTAGGTGATGCTGTCGGAGTTACAAAAGTGTTGTATAAATAGGTGCTGTTTGAGGGCTTTTCTGAACTGGGGGAGGTTGTTTATGGTCCGGATTTCTGTTGGGAGGGAGTTCCAGCATGAGGGGGCAAACAAAGCAAAGGCACGCTTTCTAGTGGATTTGTTGCATTTTGTGATGGCTTTTGGAAGGAGGATGGTATGTAATAAGAAGCAGAAGGAGTTAATAGATCGCTTGAGTTCCACCTGTATGCTGCATCCAGGAGAATCATCTTCCTCCATGTCCACTGTGCTACCAGTTGGGGACATCACCGCCTTAACCCCTCCCTCCTTAGAGCCCCTGCAACCGGCTCTCCCTGCAGAAAGGACTCAGTCAGCTCCCATTTTGCTTCCACAGCCGCTAGAACCTACAGCAGCTTCGGCTGACAATGAGTTCCTGACGCTCTTCCGCCAGGCATGGCACCTGTGGTGTTCAGAGTCTTCTGGAATACCTTCATCATCTGCCCCGGTAGCAGACAAAGATATGGCATGGTCTCGCAAGCGGTTCCATAAGACCTCAGACCTTAAAGCAGTACGTCCTTCTAGGAACGTTGCATGTAGCTTACGGGACGCTGCGGAAACCCAAGAAGACTTTAAATCTTTGGAAGTGAGCCCTGATTCGTCGGAGAAAGAAGATGGAGAATATTCTCCATCTGATTCTTCACTGACGGCTCAAGAGGACTCTCAAGATATCAGGCCTTTTAAGAAAGAGGAGTTGCCGGTCCTAATCACACAGGTGATAGAGTTGCTACGCTTAGCCGACACACCTGATCCTCAGAGTTCGCAAACCCTTTTGCAGCCGGATCCCATTTTACAGGGCATTCGTAAGCCTCCCAAAGCTTTTTCCTTTCCAGCCGAGTTACAGCAAATGGTATCTCGAGAGTGGGACTCTCTAGAGTCCTCTCTATGTACGGCACACTGTATTGGTCAGTTATACCCTTGGTCTCCCTCTGACTTAGATCGTTGGCTGACATACCCGAAAGTTGATGCGTTAGTGACTGATGTCACCAAGCATACCACAATTCCAGTTGAGGGCGGAGCGGCACTCTGCGACAAGCAAGACCGGAAAGTTGAAAGTCTGCTAAAGACGGGTTTTTCGTCATCCGCTCTTTCCCTTCAAGCAGCAGTGTGCTGAGGTCTAGCGGTGCGGGCCTCCCTTCGATCGATTCATGTTCCCTGTAAAATAGTTATCTCCAAGTTATAATGCCCTGTTCAATGTAATTTCAGTTTGTTCAATGTAAACCGCACTGATGCAGAATAGCGCGGTATATAAGAGAATGTAAGTAAATAAATAAATAAATAATTCAGCAGCTTCCAGACGATCCCGAGTTGGCTTGATTAGAATCCGTCACTGCATTTCTGTCAGATGCCTTCTATGATCTCTTGTGGCTGTCAGCTCATTCGGTAGCAGCGGTGACAGTGGCTCGGAGATGGCTCTGGCTGCGTCAATGGGCAGCGGATGTTGCCTCTAAGACGCGGCTGTCAAAACTTCCTTTTAAAGGGAGACTCCTCTTTGGCGAAGATCTCGATAAACTAGTAAAAAATCTGGGGGAGGTGAAACTGCAGCGCTTGCCAGAGGACTAGTCAAAAGGCATTCTCCCGTCGTCGGTCTCGGTCCCAAGGCTTTCGACGATTTTCTAGAACTCGCAACTCTAGGAGATACAGATCCTTTAAGCCAAATACTTCATCCACTCCTACCAATCGCTTCGGACAAAGATCACAGTCCTTTCGGGGAACCCACAAAGGAACTGACTCCTATTCAGGCCCAGTGAAGTTTACGGGAACCTCCCGTCTTTCCCGCTGATGGGACGAGGCGCCCACTCGAGACGCCTCCGCCTGTCGGGGGGTGGTTGGCTCTCTTTTTCTTGTCAGTGGGCACGCATAAATTCAGATCAATGGGTCCTTGACATAGTTTCTCACGACTACGCTCTCGAATGTTGCCAACCCATTCATGACGCCTTCCTAGTCTCTCCAGGACGCTTGTTGGACAAATGATTAGCCATTCAAACTACGGTGCAGAGAGGGCAGTTTCTGGCTTCCCTAAATTTAGCGGAAGCGTATTTTCATATTCCCATTCGAGACGATCACCAGAGCTTCCTCAGCTTCGCAATCCTCGGCCAACATTATCAATTTCGAGCAATGCCTTTCAACCTCACGTCGGCGCCTCGGACCTTCTCAAAAGTGATGATAGTCGTAGCAGCGGCCTTACGCAAGCAGGGTGTCAGGGTACACCCTTACTTAGACGATTGGCTCATTCACGCAGACTCCCTCCAGGAAGCCTACAAGACTGTCTCAACAGTAGTGTCCTTCCTGCAGAAGATCGGTTGGGTGATCAATCGTCCCAAGAGCTGTCTTCTCCTGTCTCAACAAATAGACTTTCTAGGAGCACGCTTCAATACCTATCAGGGGTGTGTATTCCTGACTCGGGAAAGATTCCTCAAGCTGGCTTTTCAGATCTGAAGGTTTCTGGCTCAAAAAGCTCCACGAGCATGGGATTATCTCCAAGTCCTGGGGTCCATGGCCATCACCATTGAGCTTGTGCCTTGGGCCAGAGTGCACATGTACTGTCTACAGCACACTCTCCTCTCAAGATGGTCAAACAATTTGACCATTAACTTAAAAAAAACTGAAGTTCTATTTACAACAAGAAACACGAATTTTACACCACCAACTGACATCAAACTTCTACATTTTACTCTTCCAGTTAAAGAAAAAAGATTAAATACCTAGGAGTCACCCTTGACAAGACCCTCAGTTTCACAACTCACATTAAGAAAATAACAAAAACAAACAATTTATTACAAGCTTCGTTCCATTCAACAACTGAGGCCGCTCATAGAAAATGATAATTTCAGAACTATCACACAAGCCTTAATAACCCCACGATTTGACTTTTGTAATGGCATACTACATGGCATAACAAAGAAGAATCTAAAAATTCTTCAAATGGCCCAAAATGTTACCGCAAGAATAATATTCAAAGCCAAGCTAACTGACCACATTACCCCGATCCTATTCTCTCTACATTGGCTACCCATCTCCAGCAGGATTCAATATAAAATACTGTTGACCACCTTCAAATTAATTAATAAGATTGCCCCATCGTACCTAACCACACTTATCCACAGCCCTCCTGAAAACAGAATAAGACGAAGAAGGAACCTTAATACCATCATAGTGCCTTACATAAGGAAGACAAAACACACAACAAGCAACACGCCTTCTCATTTGTAGCACCAACCCTATGGAACAACCTCCCAGATCAATTAACAGAGAGAAAAGATCTACAAAAATTCCGAAAGGACCTAAAAACATCTCTGTTCACACAACACTACTCCAACAAAGTTTGTGACTTGGACATGGCCTCCCAACCCCCATAACTCGACATGAATACACATATTCAAATTGATTCACTACAATTCCGATTACTGAACTCAAGACGATTCTTTAAACATGTAAAAAATATGTAGCGACTTGTAAATAGTTCTAAATCGGTTATACTACTTGTATATAGTTGTTTACAGGTTCCACGTATGTTATATAGTTGCACATTGTTCCATGTACTTTAACATTGTTTGATGTAAACCGCCACTGATCCTGGGAATTGACGGTATATAAAAGTTTTGCAAATAAAAATAAATAAATGGTCGCCAGTAGCGGAGGACTATCAGATCCGACTTCCGGTACAGCTGAAGGTCCGGCGCAGTCTGCGATGGTGGCTGTCATCATGCAAGCTCCTCAAGGGAGTACTCTTGGAGAGCCGAAGCTGGATCTTACTGAGCACAGACGCCAGCCTGACCGGATGGGGAGCGCACTGTCAAACCCATTCAACGCAAGGGACGTGGACGTTGTGCGAGTCACGGTAGACGATCAACTGTCTCGAGGCAAGAGCAGCCCGCCTTCCCTTACTAAAGTTTCAGTATTGTCTCCAGGGTCAAGCGGTTCGGATTTTGTGTGACAACACCAGTGACCTCTCTCAACCGCCAAGGTGGCACCAAATGTGCAGGGGTGTCAAAGGAGATGTCTCTTCTCTTCCCTTGGGCGGAAAGACACCTCCAAGCTCTCTCAGTGCAGCATATTGCGGGAACCAGCAACGTGAAAGCAGACTCTCAATCGGCATACGCTCGATCCCGGCAAATGGAAACTGGCCCAGGAGGCCTTCCAAGAGATAGTTAAAAAATGGGGATGGCCGGAAATGGATCTCATGGCATCAGCGACGAATACCAAAGTACCATTGTTCTTCAGTCGCTGGAGAGAACAAGGATCTCACGGAAAAGATGCCTTGGCGCAGCCCTGGCCACAACACAGATTGCTTTATGCGTTTCCACCTTGGGCAATGATCGGAAGAGTCCTACAACGGATCAGAGAACACCGGGGGCCGGTGATACTAGTGGCCCTGGATTGGCCCCGAAGACCTTGGTATGCCGATCTCATAAGGTTATCTCGAGGGTCTCCTCTTTGACTAGAAGCATCCTTCGGACTACTCAAACAAGGTCCCATCTCTATGGACGATATGACTCCCTACTTGCTTAAGGCCTGGCTCTTGAAAGGCATAGGTTAGATTGTAAAGGTTACTCTGCCAAAGTAGTGGCGACACTTCTCAACACCCGTAGATCCTCAACATCGGTAGCATATGCTAGGGTGTGGCGCGTGTTTGAAACGTGATGTGAGCAACATAGTCTTTCGTCATGGAAAACAGAAATCCCAGACGTTCTCACCTTTCTTCAAGATTGCCTCGACAAAGGCCTAGCTCTCGGAACATTACGTGTTACAGGGGACCGGTTCGTGGTCGATCCCTTGCGTCCCACTCCGATGTGTCACGTTTTCTCAAAGGAGTTGACACTTAAAACTGTGTTCTTAGTGGCGATAACCTCAGCTCATAGGATCTCTGAGCTGCAGGCTCTTTTTTGCAGAGATCCCTATCTGTCTTTCTCCACGGAAGGAGTGTCTCTTCGCACTGTTCCCTCATTTTTACCTAAGGTGATTACTCCTTTTCATATCTGTCAGCCTCTGTTGTTGCCTGCCTTCTCAAAGGAACAATGTTCGGGTCAACATAAAGGTCTCCGAGCAGTTGATCTCAAAAGGTTTCTCCTTCGATATTTGAAAGTCACCAATTCCTTTTGCAGTCTGACCATCTCTTTGTTCTTTTTTCAGGACCGCACCAAGGTCTAGCAGCCTCCAAGTCAACTATTGCCAGATGGCTCCGTCGGGCCATAGAATCGGCATATATACTTCAAGGAAAGTCGGTTCCGGCAGGTCTTCGAGCACATTCTACTCGGGCTCAAGCCACGTCTTGGGCCAAAACTTCTCATGTGGTTCCCCTTGATATTTGTCGAGCGGCAACTTGGCCCTCCTTGTCTACTTTTGTCCGGCATTATCGCCTGGATGTTCAAGCATGGGAGGACACTCGTTTTGGAGTTGGTGTGCTGTCTGCGGCTTTCTCTGCCCCCCGAGGGTCGTTAGCTTGGGTACTTCCCGCTTGTCTGGACTGGTCTAGCAGTATGAACTGGAAGGAGAAATTTCACTTACCGTTAATTTCCTTTCCTGGAATACTGCTAGACCAGTCCAGAACCCACCCAATTGTCAGTGGCAGTATTACTGATGCAGAGCAGCCGACATTTATTTTACTCCAATACAACCAATTGGAATATCCCGGAGTTGGTCCACAAGCAGTGGATTCAGAATTATTCTCCTAGGGATAACGATTGATCCTCCTCCTCAGTTTATGGTTCGAGTTGATGGTATTAGTAAATTAGTGCTTACCTGTACATAGTTGAATTCGTTAGTCAGGGTTTCTCCCTAAGTTATTGCTTGTCAAAGAATACTGACTAGGACCACTAGAGGGACACCTATACCAACCAGAGCATGACCAATCACAGCTCTGGAGTTTTTTCTCTGTCTCCAACATATGCTGGCAGGGGGACATAATCTGCTTGTCTGGACTGGTCTAGCAGTATTCCAGGAAAGGACATTAACGGTAAGTGAAATTTCTCCATCAGCCCATTACCAGTCCTACCCCCCCACCCATCAGACCATTACCAGTTCTAGACTCCCCTTATCAGCTCTTTTCCAGTGCTAGTCCCCCCTCAACCCCATTACCAGTCCTACCACCCCCCATCAGCCCATTACTGGTCCTAACCCCATCAGTCCATCAGCCCCCCTCCCTCCCAGCCCCCCTCTGTCCATGTCAGCCTCCCCTCTATCCATGTCAACCCCCTCCCTCCCCCATGTCAGCCCCGTTACAGGTTCCCCGCCCCCTCTTCCCCTCTCCCTAGGTCTGCCTGCTACTGCCCTGTTCTTCTGCAGCCACGGTTTCCTGTCTCTTAGGGAACCGCGGCTGTGCCTGTGAAGCCGTTGCGGAGCCTTTCTGTCTCTCGCCGGGCTCCGTGCAGCATTGTCCCGCCTCCAAAGGAAGGGAGCTGCAGCTGCAGAAGAAGGGAGGCGGTGAGTTTGCTGCTGCTGAGAAGCGGACTCGGCAGCGGCAGCAATTTGTGTTTTTTGTTTTTTTAACTTGAAAGCGGCGGCATATCCCGGGATTTGTCCAGGTGAACCCTGGTAAATCCTGAGGTGACCCACAGGTTGAGAACCGTTGCTCTAGAACTTTTTGCTCTGCTTCCACATCTGCTGCTAGGGGAACACAACTCACTTGTTTGAACTGGTCTAGCAGGATGATCTCAAATGTAGTTTCACAATCTTCCTTTATATTTCAGTTATTTATTATGGTTCTTTTTGAGATGAAGAGTGGAGAGGAAGGATCTTCCATGGAGAAAGGACAGAGGAATGACCTGGTTCTGCCCCAGCATTCCATAGGAAGGGTTTGATTTCTTGGCTCTTATCATGATATCACAGGAGACCAAGGGGCCTAGCCTCAATGTATCTCCTACAGATTGTTGTAACTTCTCTCCAGAACTGTTGGTATAGAGGACAGGCAAGTCATTGCATAAAGAAATTTCATTCCCGAGATTTGTGGATCCGCAGCAGCATAAAAGCTGAAAAGAATAGGAACCTTTCTTAAGGATCCTGAGCTGATGGTGTTCCATTGTCTAAACAGTTTGTGATTAATACAAACAAATCATCTTATCATATAGGGATACTGGAGACAGTTCCACAGCTTTAGGAGCAGCCCACAGTGCCAGACAGTGTCATAAGCTGGGGAGAGGTCGATGAACATAGCACAGCACTTTTCATTGGTCTCAAAGTCTGCCCTGATATAGCACAGTTACTTACCTGTAACAGGTGATCTCTGGTAACAGCAGGAATAAGTCTTCACATATGGGTACGTCGGTACCGACGGAGCCTGCGCAGGAACGCTCCCCAGCGTCCAATTAGAAAGCTTTTGGGAGCATCCCACCACGCCTGCGTGCTGCCTTCCCACCTTTCCCAACTGCCTCTCTCCAGTTGAGATTTAAAGCGGAGACAAGGAGAGAGAGAAGGAAAGGGAAAGAGAGAGAGATATAGAGATACAACTCTAGGGGAGGTGGGTGGGTTGTGAAGACTTATTCCTGCTGTTCCCAGAGATCACCTGTTACAGGTAAGTAACTGTGCTATCTCCAGGAACAAGCAGGAATGAGTCTTCACATATGGGGACTCCCAAGCTAAGATGCCTAGAGGGTAGTCCCAGCATGGTGCAAATCTTCAAGATGGGCCATGCTATTTCCCAAAAACCTCAGGCATCCTAGGGATGGAGCATAGTAGTTGAATCAAAAGAGAAGAGCTGTGAAAACAACTTGACTAAACAAGGCGCCTAGGGGGAGGCCTTGTGTAGATCAGAGATGTCATCAAAAATAATGAATTACAATATTCCAATGTGACCTTACTGATAAATATTGCAAGTGTTTATTGAGGCTAATATGGGTCTGCTACTAAGAGCCAGTACAGTATCCTCAAGCAATTACCTCACTCTGAAGTGGAGGAGAATAAATTTGCAATACAGGTAGAGGTCAGAAGCCTTAATGGCTAGAACTAATCCCAGAAGGAGAACTGGGGAAGTTTACTGAGATAGGAGTTCAGCAGGAAAGCCGAAATCTCCACTGGGCAAGGTTTAAGTTCTTCGTCCTTGGAGCAGATAAGGCTCTAGAATAAGTGCCGAGAAAAAGGATGGGTCGTTAAGACCCTTTAATCCAAAGGAAAGAAAATTATATTTGTAGTAGGCGCTGTAGCCTCCAATTTCTGGACGATCAGTAATGTCTTTCCTAATTGATGTCACTTAGGACAATGACATAGAGGGCTTCAGATATAAGATCAACTGAAGGGTACGGTAAAAGAAAGTATTTTCTAATTACCATAGAAATTGGTTGTCCATGTAAACCCTTATGGTATGCTGGAACAGCATTGATATGGACAATAACAAATCCTCCACAGTCAGATATATAGATCGATATACACACACACACACACACACACACACACATCTATATAGATATAGACCTTTACGTAAGTCCTGACTCTAGGCAACCCAGAGCTTCTGGGTTTTCTTGGCAATGGTCAGCGGAAGTAGATTGCCAGGCCTGTCTTCCGAGGCAATGGAGAGTTAAGTGACTTGCCCAATGCCAGAAAAGTAACTAGTGGGAATCGAACCCCGGTTGCTTGGTTACCCAGCAAGGTGTTCTAACCACTAGGATACCCCTCCACTTACATATACATAGATATAGATATATATGCACAGATTGTATTATATGGGTGTGTATATATATATATTTTATTATATGGGTGTGTATTTAATTCATTAAATCTCCTAACACACACACATATATATACACATATACATACACATATACACACCCATATAATAGGTATAGAGAGATTCATCTAATAACAAGAAGGAGAACACCTTCTTGAGAACATGGGTAGAGAATCTCTTTGTGGAAGAGCCAGTGGAATGCTCTTGCTAAGAAGGAAAAGGTCTAGCTTGTTTTAAAAGATTCTAGCCTTTAAATAACCAGACATGAAGGTTACGTGAAGAGGTGCAGCGGAGATCCTTAGTTTGAAGACAGCAAGTCTGAGTCCTTCTATAACTTCAATGTAGTAGCTGGAGAAAAAGACGCAACATATAGGGATACCATGTTTGCCCTTTATAAGGGCAATATGAGTATCATGCGTTCTTTGGTCAGCATAAGTTCCAATGAAGTATTAGGAAAAAAGAAGGCAAGTACTAGGACTAAGGACCGACTGCAGTGAAAAGAATGCATACCCATTGCAAAAAATCCACTTGAGATGTGGAACAATCCAGGAAAGTGAGCAATTCTTTATGCTTTCACGTGGCCCAAGTTCTGGTTCCATTTCCCTAAAGGAAAGTTTAAGGAAGATGGTAAGAGTAAGAAAACACCAGTCGTGTAGGAGCATGACTGGGCAAAGCCTTTTTAACCATCTGGAAGTTACTTACTAGGACTGGCTCTGATGCTTTCTGGCAAAGGCCCATAGTTGCAGAGCTTTCTTGTATAATTGCAGAGAGCATGTTGCAGGTTGCTCAGGTGATATCTGGCTATTTACTCGCCAGTAGGCAACCTCAACTATTCTGTTGGAGCCAAAAAATTGAAGATGGATAAGAACAGTAGACAGGCCAATGGCCTGCAATGATAAATCGTCCAAGCGAGTTAAAGAACCTCTCTTGGAATTATCAGTTATTAAGGCAGCAGAAAAAGTTAGGTCCTATGGATTGGCAAAAGGACCGACAGACATAAAAATAGGAGTGGTAAGACTCCAGTATGGTCTGATAAGCTGTCTTAAAGAAAAAATTTTTGAGAAGATTGACAAGGGGAAGAAACTCTGAATAGAAACCATGTACTCGAAGAGGTATCGAAGAAAAACCTATGGGCTTAAAAGGTAAGCCCTCCAGTAGAATGGTATCACTCAGAGACTGGATTGTATTATTTTATACTCCTCTTACTCAAGACAGAGTTTAGAAGACTTACGATTTTCGTAAGTCAATGACAAAGTGAAAGTCCCCTTGTAGCAAAAAATATGAGATATCCTCGTACAGGAAACTGCCAAGGTGAAGAGCATAGCCTACCTTGTTGATAGTTGTTACTCCTCTTTTTTTCTTTTTTTAAAAAGGAGAGGAGAAACCTGTTACCTGTAGGGCATGATTGTCCTCAATAGCTCTTGGAGCTAAAAGGATGGATTTCTCTTGTGGCAAGATAGTCATGCCTAGAATCGAGGATTGACTCAGTGTATCACGGATATCAGTAAGGATGAGATGAAACCTTAGATGCTTCTGTTGATAAGAAGTAAGTTACAGGTTCTAAACCTCAACCAGGAAAAAAAGATTTAATAAATTAAATATCATAGACCCTGCGACTGCTGGGTTTGCTGAGCCTGTTGAGGTTTTGATTTTCTTTAGCCTGGTGTGATGTTTCCATTGTTTTGAAACATCTGTATAATGGGTAGAAGAAGAAGAAGAATAAAACTTTTTTCCCTTAGGGGGATAAAGTTTGTTAGGAGATTTTTTAGTAGCTGGGATAGAGGAAAAAGTCTTGACAATCCTCTGAAATGCACAATATCAGTGTTCAACTGATGAGCTTGGAATAAAGCTTCCTTGTTAAAGAGATTCTCACACAGTACAAGGAGTATTTCCCAGCCTTTCCTTGTACCCATCTGTCCAAGTCTGAAGCTTGGAGCCAGGCCATACGTCGTGCCCCTATGGCTATAGCAGAAGTTCTGCTAATAGGACTCAAAACAGTCCAGGGAAGCACGACTAAGGAACTTAGAGACATTTTGAGCATGACTGATTAACAAGGAATAGTCCTACTCTTTTATGTTCTTGAAGAAAAGGGCTCAAAAGCTTTAAGTTCTTTGTGACCTCTTCAAGAGATAATCCTATATAGAAAATATATGAGATAATTTTTGCTGAAAGCATGGATGCCTGGAAGGATCGACGTCCACAGGCATCTAAAGTCCTAGACGCACGACCTGGCGGATAAGAGGAGTGCTTCTTTGCACTCTTAATGCGCCTCAGTGCTGATTCTACAACAATGGAATGATGAGGAAGTTGAATCTTTTGAAAACCTGGAGAAGGTGGCACTTTGTACATAGTGTCAAGTGTCTTAGAATGTGGGGATACCATCAAGGGAGTTTCCCCACATTCTTAATAATAGATCCTGTAAGGTCTGATGCAAAGGAAGCATGATCACCTCCTTTGGACTCCAGGGGAAAAGCAGAGTTTCTCAATCCCCTGGTATAGATTCCTTACAAGGTATAGAAATGGCAAGTAGTTTTGCCATATCAAGCAGAAAAGCTTGAAAAGAAATCTCTCCCTGAGGAGGACCCTCTGAAATGAGGGGTAAAAGCTGGAATTGTTGAAAATTTCAGCTTTGGTACCGATGGATGCATCCCAGTCATTGGCATCGGAAGACTTGAAAGGATGAAGCATCGGATTCTCTTTAAAGAGATGTCTTCGGTACCGGCCGAGGTCGGTACCGAGACGAGTCGGTACCGAGTCCTCCATGCTAGAGAACGATTCCAGGCTCGGCATCGAAGGAAGCGAGTCTGTCGACATCGACGGTACCGACACCGGTGCCGATGTCGATACCCGTAACCGGTACCGGAGCCGATACCGATAATGGAGGAACGGTCTGCAGCAACTCTCGCGGTACCGAAGTAGCGGAGAGATTCGCTAGACTACGTTCATCGGTGAGGAATATCTCATCCTCACCATAGCCGATGCCGGGTATCGGTACCGCCAGAAGCCTCAGCCGCCCGCAAGCGGCCACAACCACCGAGCATGGCCCAGGCATATTCCATGGAGGTAAGAACCTCGGGAACAACCTGAAGCCCTGTTAATGCTTTGGAGCCCGAAGACTCCCGCCGGGGCTTTATTGCCATAATGTCCTCGAGGGCAATGCCAAAGGCATCTCGATGCTGAGAAAGAGATCTACCACTTGAGGACTGGCTAGTCTTGGACAGACTTTTGTTTGGTTACCTAATCCTGTGAGAAAGAAGAAATTCTGGCCAGTGACATCGAGTCTGATGTGAACCAAGTATCGAGTTGTGCTCGATTCTGAAGACTTCTTCTATTCAAGCTCCTGCAGGAGAGACACTCCAGTGAGCAATGGTCAGGACCTAAACAGTTTAGACACCAAGTTATGAGGGTCTAAAACTAAATTTGTACCGCCACACTTTGAGCATTTCTTAAGGATAGTGGCTGGCTTTTCCATAATGGAAAAAATAGAGGCCTAATGGCCAAGAAACCGTCAGGCACTAAACAGGAAAAATTCCTTATAAAAGAAAGAATTTTTTTTTTTTAAAAAATAGAAAAGATAAGCACCGGCCGTGTCGAGGGAAGGCAGATGCGACCACAAAAAATCAAGAATAAAAAGAGGAATTTTCTGCGGTGACCCGAATATGACATGCCGGCTCGGCGGAAAAACGAAAAACTGGAGAGAGGCAGTTGGGAAAGGCGGGAAGGCAGCACGCCGGCGTGGTGGGATGCTCCCAAAAACTTTCTAATTGGACGCTGGGGAGCAATCCCGCGCAGGTACCGACATACTTCTTGTTCCTGGAGATAGTCTATATTATAGCCTTTATGTTGCTTTGCCCATGTTTTTCAGTCCTGCTTCAGAAACTGGAGGGAAGACCTATTTCTGATTTAAAGGGGGAGACAGAGAACTTGTAGGACACATAGGATGGCCTAATGATGCTTCATACCTGTATTTCATCCTACCATCTTAAGAAAGCAGGGCTGAGACAGATCGTGATCACAATTGCAAGTTCCTGGAGTAGAGGATGTACACAAAAAGATGTAAATTAGGCCTTACCTGCTTAACTGACGTTCCTAGAGTGAGTCCAGAACAGTCCCACACCTGTGGGTCGTGTCACTTCACAAGCAGTTGGAGACTGAGCATGTCACTATCTCTGAAATCAGGGCATTTATACCAGTGGAACGTCCCTCCAGAGCCATTATCCTATTGACAAAGCAGACTCATGAAAATAACAATTATAGAACAAATTTAACTACATTTAACTACATATAAGCCATTCCCCAAAGAAAAAACAAACCAGCCCCGCCTGAGAGAGAGCGAGATCACTTACCACAGTAGAACCTCTTCACCGCCAAACCTTTAATGAACACTCCTGACCACACCGAGTCGAGCTGCCAAGGGTTCTTTGCTGTGTCACACTATTCAGCATCGTTTCTCCAGCATGTTTTTTAAATTTATTTTATTATTATTATTTTTTATTTACATTCTCTTATATACCGCGCTATTGTGCATCAGTGCGGTTTACATTGAACAAACTGAAATTACATTGAACAGGGCATTATAACTTGGAGATAACTATTTTACAGGGAACATGGGCTATGGAGGGTTAAGTGGCTTGCCCAAGACCACAAGGAGCACCTGTGGGACTAGAAACCCCAGTCCTTCCGGCCCAAGGTTGCTGTCCTCTAGTGGGATTTGAACCCCCAACCTTCTGGCCTGAAGTACCTTACCCCAACCACTAGGCCACTCCTCCACTCCATGTTATCTGTCCCCAAACGAGTTGATATTCTTAGGGACCGGAACCCCTATTGCTGTACTGAAAAACCTAAACCCAAGGGTGGGACCAGGACTGGACTGGACTGGACTCACTCAAGGAACGTCAATTAGCAGGTAAGGCCTAATTTCACCTTCCTTATCGCTCCTCCCAGTACAGTCCCGCCTCAACCGTGGGATGTACCATAGCAGTACGACCCCTGGGAGAGACCCGCCCTGTGCCGGCCTGACGAACTGCTGATCCAAATTGCGTATCCCCTGGCCCCTGAAAACAACACCAGGAGCGTTCCCTTTCTGTCACGGACAGAACTTTCAGCAGAAGGAGGAAAATGGGGGCCTGCAGAACCATCTTTTC
>CM066031.1:113171359-113280222 GCA_033557465.1 Ichthyophis bannanicus | reverse complement strand
CTTCATCATCTGCCCCCGGTATTCCAGACAAAGATATGGCACTGGTTCCTACGCAAGCGGTTCCATAAGGACCTCAGACCTTAAAGCAGTACGTCCTTCTAGGAACGTTGCATGTATGCTTACTGGACGCTGCGGGAAACCCAAGAAAACGTTTACCCTCTTTGGAAGTGAGCCCTGATTCGTCGACGAGATATAGCAGATGGAGAAATATTCTCCATCTGATTCTTCACTGACGGCTCCGAGGACTCTCAAGGATATCAGGCCTTTTAAGAAAGAGGAGTTGCCGGTCCTAATCAACCAAAACAGGTGATAGAGGTTGCTACGCTTAGCCGACACACCTTGATCCTTCAGAGTTGCGCAAACCCTTCTTTGCAGCCGGATCCCATTTTACAGGGCATCTCGTTAAGCACTCCCCAAGCTTTTTCCTTGTCCCGATCCGCGTTACAGCAAATGGTATCTCGAGAGTGGGACTCTCCTAGAGTCCTCTCTATGTACTTCCACACTGTATTGGTCAGTTATACCCTTGGTCTCCCTCTGACTTAGATCGTTGGCTGACATCGACCTAAAGTTGATGCGTTTACGTGACAAGATGTCCCCAAGCATACCACAATTCCAGTTGATGGCGGAGGCGGCAGCTCTGCGACAAGCAAGACCGGAAGTTGACAAGTCTGCTAAAGACGGGTGGTGGTGTTTTTCGTCATCCGCTCTTATCTCCCCTTCAAGCAGCAGTGTGCTGAGGTCCTAGCGGTGCGGGCCTCCCTTGCGATCGATTAATTTCCCTGTAAAATAGTTATCTCCCAAGCCTGTACGCCTAATTTTCTTCTGTGCCCTTGTGTGTTTTTCACTGTATTTTCAGTTTGTTCACTGTAAACCGCACTTTTCCGATGCAGCATAGCGCGCGTATATAAGAGCCGCTGTAAGTAAATACTAAATAACCCCCCCCTTCTCACTTCTCAAGGAGCACGCTTCCAGCCGGGGTGGGGGGGGGGGGGCCCCGGGGACTTCTACCCCCCAGTTGGCTTGATTAGAATCCGTCACTGCATTTTCTGTTCATTATGCCTTCTATGATCTCTTGTGGCTGTCAGCTTCATTCGGTAGCAGCGGTGACCACTGGCTCGGAGATTGCGTCTGGCTGCGTCAATGGGCAGCGGATGTTGCCTCTAAGGACGGGGCTGCGTCAAAACTTCCTTTTACAAGGGGAGACTCCATCTTTGGCGAAGAATCATCGATAAACTAGTAAAAAAATTTCTGGGGGAGGTGAAACTGCAGCGTACCTTGCCAGAGGACTATTCCCACAGGCATTCTCCCCGTCGTCGGTCTCGGTCCCAAGGCCTTTTTTTCGACGATTTTTCTAGAACTAGCGCAACTCTAGGAGATACAGATTCCTTTAAAGCCAAATACTTCATCCACCTCCTACCAATCGCTATATTCTCTATCCGGACAAAGATCACAGTCCTTTTCCTTTCGTGAACCCACAAAGGAACTGTTTAACTCCTATTCAGGCCCAGTGAAGTTTACGGGAAACCTCTCTGTCTTTCAATGTGTGTGCCCGCGTGATTGGACGGAGGCGCGCCACTCGAGACCGACCTCCGCCTGTCGGGGGGTGGTTGGCTCTCTTTGTTTTCTTGTCATTGGGCAGCGTCATAAATTACAGATCAATGGGTCCTTCTCTGTTGTGCGCGCTTGTGGACATAGTTTTCTCACGACTACAAATGCTCTCGAATGTTTTGCCACCCACCTTTCCCCCATTCATGACGCCTTCCTAGTCTCTCCAGGACGCTTGTTGTACAAATGATTAGCCATTCAAACTACGGTGCAGAGAGGGCAGTTTCTGGCTTCCCTAAATTTAGGCGGAAGCGTATTTGTTCGATATTCCCCCATTCGAGACGATCAACCAGAGCTGTCCTCAGCTTCCGCAATCCTCGCCAACATTATCAATTTCGGAGCATGCCTTTCAACCTCACCGGTCGGCGCCTCGACCGTTCTCAAAAGTGATGATATTCCGTAGGCAGCGGCCTTACGCAAGCAGGGTGTCAGGGTACCACCCTTACTTAGACGATTGGCTTCATTCACGCAGACTCCCTCCAGGAAGCCTACGCGACTGTCTCAACAGTAGTGTCCTGCGCTGCAGAAGATCGGCTTGGGTGATCCATCCGTGCCCAAGAGCTGTTCTTCTCCTGTCTCAACAAATAGACTTTTTCTAGGAGCGACACCTTTCAATACCTATCAGGGGTGTGTATTCCTGACATCGGGAAAGATTCCTCAGCGGCTGCTTTTCAGATCTGAAGGTTTCTGGCTCAAAAAGGCCTCGCCCACGAGCCATGGGATTATCTCCAAGTCCTGGGTCCATCGGCCATCACCATATGAGCTTAGTGCCTTGGGCCAGAGTGCACATGTACTGGTCCTACAGCAACACTCTCCTCAATAAAATCAAGATGGTCAAACAATTTGACCATTAACTTAAAAAAAACTGAAAGTTCTATTTTACAACAAGAAACACGAATTTTTACAACCACTCAACTGACATCAAACTTCTTACATTTTTACTCTTTCCAGTTAAAGAAAAAAGATTAAATACCTAGGAGTCCACCCTTGACAAGACTCCTCAGTTTTTCACAACTCACATTAAGAAAATAACAAAAACAAACAATTTATTACAAGCTTCGTTCCATTCAACAACTGAGGCCGCTCCATCAGAAAATGATAATTTTTCAGAACTATCACACAAGCCCTTAAATACCCCCACGATTTGAACTTTTGTAATGGGCATACTAATGAGCATAGACAAAGAAGAATCTAAACAATTCTTCAAATGGCCCAAAATGTTACCGCAAGTGCCGAATAATATTCCAAAGCCAATGCTAACTGACCACATTAACCCCGATCCTATTCTCTCCTACTTGGCTACCCATCTCCAGCAGGATTCAATATAAAATACTGTTTGACTCACCTTTTCAAATTAATTTAATAAGCAAGTGCCCCACTCGTACCGTAACCCACACTTATCCACCAGCCCTCCTAGAAAACAGAATAAGACGAAGAAAGGAACCTTAATACCACTCATAGTGCCTTACATAAAGGAAGACAAAACACACAACAAAGCAACACGCCATTCTCATTTGTAGCACCAACCCTATGGAACAACCTCCCAGATCAATTTAAACAGAGAGAAAAGATCTACAAAAATTCCGAAAGGACCTAAAAACATCTCTGTTTCACAGCACCACTTACTCCAACAAAGTTTGTGACTTGGACTTGGCCTCGCCCAACCCCCCACTAACCTCGAACATGAATACCACATATTTCAAATTGATTTCACTATACAATTCCGATTACTGAACTCAAGACGATTCTTTAAACATGTAAACAAATATGTAGCGACTTGTGTAACATAGTATCTAAATCGGTTTTATACTACTTGTATATTAGTTGTTTACGCCCGGTTTTGTTCCACGTATGTTATAATAGTTTGCACATTTGTTCCATGTACTTTTAACATTGTTTGATGTAAACCGGCCGCCACTGAATCCTGGTCAAAAAAAAAAATTGACGGTATATATAAAAGTTGTTTGCGCAAATAAAAATAAATAAATGGGTCGCCAGTAGCGCGAGGACTATCAGATCCGACTTCCGGTACAGCTGAAGGTCCGGCGCAGTTCTGCGAAGGGGGGGGGGGGGGGGGGGGGGGGGGGGTGGTGGTGGCTGTCATCATGCAAGCTCCTCAAGGGATTGAACTCTTGGCGAGCCGAAGCTGGATCTTACTGATCACAGACGCCAGCCTGACCGGATTGGGATGCGCACTGTCAAGACCCATTCAACGCAAGGTACGTGGACGTTGTGCGAGTCACGGTAGACTATCAACTGTCTCGAGGCAAGAGCCAGCCCGCCTTCCCTTTACTAAATTTTCAGTATTGGTCTCCAGGGTCAAGCGGTTCGGATTGGGTGTGTGTGACAACAGCCAGTGAACCTCTCTCCAACCGCCAAGGTGGGCACCAAATGTGCAGGTTGTGTCAAAGGAGATGTCTCTTCTCTTCCCTTGGGCGGAAAGACACCTCCAAGCTCTCTCAGTGCAGCATATTGCGGGAACCAGCAACGTGAAAGCAGGACTCTCAATCGTCATACGCTCGATCCCGGCAAATGGAAACTGGCCCAGGAGGCCTTCCAAGAGATAGTTAAAAAATGGGGATGGCCGGAAATGGATCTCATGGCATCAAGCGACGAATACCAAAAGTTACCATTGTTCTTCAGTCGCTGGAGAGAACAGGATCTCACGGAAAAGATGCCTTGGCGCAGCCCTGGCCACAACACAGATTGCTTTATGCGTTTCCACCTTGGGCAATGATCGGAAGAGTCCTACAACGGATCAGAGAACACCGGGGGCCGGTGATACTAGTGGCCCTGGATTGGCCCCGAAGACCTTGGTATGCCGATCTCATAAGGTTATCTCGAGGGTCTCCTCTTTGACTAGAAGCATCCTTCGGACTACTCAAACAAGGTCCCATCTCTATGGGACGATATGACTCCCTACTTGCTTAAGGCCTGGCTCTTGAAAGGCATAGGTTAGATTGTAAAGGTTACTCTGCCAAAGTAGTGGCGACACTTCTCAACACCCGTAGATCCTCAACATCGGTAGCATATGCTAGGGTGTGGCGCGTGTTTGAAACGTGATGTGAGCAACATAGTCTTTCGTCATGGAAAACAGAAATCCCAGACGTTCTCACCTTTCTTCAAGATTGCCTCGACAAAGGCCTAGCTCTCGGAACATTACGTGTTACAGGGGCCCGGTTAGTGGGCGATCCCTTGCGTCCCACTCCGATGTGTCACGTTTTCTCAAAGGAGTTGGACACTTAAAACTGTGTTCTTAGTGGCGATAACCTCAGCTCATAGGATCTCTGAGCTGCAGGCTCTTTTTTTGCAGAGATCCCTATCTGTCTTTCTCCACGGAAGGAGTGTCTCTTCGCACTGTTCCCTCATTTTTACCTAAGGTGATTACTCCTTTTCATATCTGTCAGCCTCTGTTGTTGCCTGCCTTCTCAAAGGAACAATGTTCGGGTCAACATAAAGGTCTCCGAGCAGTTGATCTCAAAAGGTTTCTCCTTCGATATTTGAAAGTCACCAATTCCTTTTGCAGTCTGACCATCTCTTTGTTCTTTTTTCAGGACCGCACCAAGGTCTAGCAGCCTCCAAGTCAACTATTGCCAGATGGCTCCGTCGGGCCATAGAATCGGCATATATACTTCAAGGAAAGTCGGTTCCGGCAGGTCTTCGAGCACATTCTACTCGGGCTCAAGCCACGTCTTGGGCCAAAACTTCTCATGTGGTTCCCCTTGATATTTGTCGAGCGGCAACTTGGCCCTCCTTGTCTACTTTTGTCCGGCATTATCGCCTGGATGTTCAAGCATGGGAGGACACTCGTTTTGGAGTTGGTGTGCTGTCTGCGGCTTTCTCTGCCCACCCCGAGGGTCGTTAGCTTGGGTACTTCCCGCTTGTCTGGACTGGTCTAGCAGTATGAACTGGAAGGAGAAATTTCACTTACCGTTAATTTCCTTTCCTGGAATACTGCTAGACCAGTCCAGAACCCACCCAATTGTCAGTGGCAGTATTATTACTGATGCAGAGCAGCCGACATTTATTTTACTCCAATACAACCAATTGGAATATCCCGGAGTTGGTCCACAAGCAGTGGATTCAGAATTATTCTCCTAGGGATAACGATTGATCCTCCTCCTCAGTTTATGGTTCGAGTTGATGGTATTAGTAAATTAGTGCTTACCTGTACATAGTTGAATTCGTTAGTCAGGGTTTCTCCCTAAGTTATTGCTTGTCAAAGAATACTGACTAGGACCACTAGAGGGACACCTATACCAACCAGAGCATGACCAATCACAGCTCTGGAGTTTTTTCTCTGTCTCCAACATATGCTGGCAGGGGGACATAATCTGCTTGTCTGGACTGGTCTAGCAGTATTCCAGGAAAGGACATTAACGGTAAGTGAAATTTCTCCATCAGCCCATTACCAGTCCTACCCCCCCACCCATCAGACCATTACCAGTTCTAGACTCCCCTTATCAGCTCTTTTCCAGTGCTAGTCCCCCCTCAACCCCATTACCAGTCCTACCACCCCCATCAGCCCATTACTGGTCCTAACCCCATCAGTCCATCAGCCCCCCTCCCTCCCCGCCCCCCTCTGTCCATGTCAGCCTCCCCTCTATCCATGTCAACCCCCTCCCTCCCCCATGTCAGCCCCGTTACAGGTTCCCCGCCCCCTCTTCCCCTCTCCCTAGGTCTGCCTGCTACTGCCCTGTTCTTCTGCAGCCACGGTTTCCTGTCTCTTAGGGAACCGCGGCTGTGCCTGTGAAGCCGTTGCGGAGCCTTTCTGTCTCTCGCCGGGCTCCGTGCAGCATTGTCCCGCCTCCAAAGGAAGGGAGCTGCAGCTGCAGAAGAAGGGAGGCGGTGAGTTTGCTGCTGCTGAGAAGCGGACTCGGCAGCGGCAGCAATTTGTGTTTTTTGTTTTTTTAACTTGAAAGCGGCGGCATATCCCGGGATTTGTCCAGGTGAACCCTGGTAAATCCTGAGGTGACCCACAGGTTGAGAACCGTTGCTCTAGAACTTTTTGCTCTGCTTCCACATCTGCTGCTAGGGGAACACAACTCACTTGTTTGAACTGGTCTAGCAGGATGATCTCAAATGTAGTTTCACAATCTTCCTTTATATTTCAGTTATTTATTATGGTTCTTTTTGAGATGAAGAGTGGAGAGGAAGGATCTTCCATGGAGAAAGGACAGAGGAATGACCTGGTTCTGCCCCAGCATTCCATAGGAAGGGTTTGATTTCTTGGCTCTTATCATGATATCACAGGAGACCAAGGGGCCTAGCCTCAATGTATCTCCTACAGATTGTTGTAACTTCTCTCCAGAACTGTTGGTATAGAGGACAGGCAAGTCATTGCATAAAGAAATTTCATTCCCGAGATTTGTGGATCCGCAGCAGCATAAAAGCTGAAAAGAATAGGAACCTTTCTTAAGGATCCTGAGCTGATGGTGTTCCATTGTCTAAACAGTTTGTGATTAATACAAACAAATCATCTTATCATATAGGGATACTGGAGACAGTTCCACAGCTTTAGGAGCAGCCCACAGTGCCAGACAGTGTCATAAGCTGGGGAGAGGTCGATGAACATAGCACAGCACTTTTCATTGGTCTCAAAGTCTGCCCTGATATAGCACAGTTACTTACCTGTAACAGGTGATCTCTGGTAACAGCAGGAATAAGTCTTCACATATGGGTACGTCGGTACCGACGGAGCCTGCGCAGGAACGCTCCCCAGCGTCCAATTAGAAAGCTTTTGGGAGCATCCCACCACGCCTGCGTGCTGCCTTCCCGCCTTTCCCAACTGCCTCTCTCCAGTTGAGATTTAAAGCTGAGACAAAGAGAGAGAGAAGGAAAGGGAAAGAGAGAGAGATATAGAGATACAACTCCTAGGGGAGGTGGGTGGGTTGTGAAGACTTATTCCTGCTGTTCCCAGAGATCACCTGTTACAGGTAAGTAACTGTGCTATCTCCAGGAACAAGCAGGAATGAGTCTTCACATATGGGGACTCCCAAGCTAAGATGCCTAGAGGGAGTCCCAGCATGGTGCAAATCTTCAAGATGGGCCATGCTATTTCCCAAAACCCTCAGGCATCCTAGGGATGGAGCATAGTAGTTGAATCAAAAGAGAAGAGCTGTGAAAACAACTTGACTAAACAAGGCGCCTAGGGGGAGGCCTTGTGTAGATCAGAGATGTCATCAAAAATAATGAATTACAATATTCCAATGTGACCTTACTGATAAATATTGCAAGTGTTTATTGAGGCTAATATGGGTCTGCTACTAAGAGCCAGTACAGTATCCTCAAGCAATTACCTCACTCTGAAGTGGAGGAGAATAAATTTGCAATACAGGTAGAGGTCAGAAGCCTTAATGGCTAGAACTAATCCCAGAAGGAGAACTGGGGAAGTTTACTGAGATAGGAGTTCAGCAGGAAAGCCGAAATCTCCACTGGGCAAGGTTTAAGTTCTTCGTCCTTGGAGCAGATAAGGCTCTAGAATAAGTGCCGAGAAAAAGGATGGGTCGTTAAGACCCTTTAATCCAAAGGAAAGAAAATTATATTTGTAGTAGGCGCTGTAGCCTCCAATTTCTGGACGATCAGTAATGTCTTTCCTAATTGATGTCACTTAGGACAATGACATAGAGGGCTTCAGATATAAGATCAACTGAAGGGTACGGTAAAAGAAAGTATTTTCTAATTACCATAGAAATTGGTTGTCCATGTAAACCCTTATGGTATGCTGGAACAGCATTGATATGGACAATAACAAATCCTCCACAGTCAGATATATAGATAGATATACACACACACACACACACACACACACATCTATATAGATATAGACCTTTACGTAAGTCCTGACTCTAGGCAACCCAGAGCTTCTGGGTTTTCTTGGCAATGTCAGCGGAAGTAGATTGCCAGGCCTGTCTTCCGAGGCAATGGAGAGTTAAGTGACTTGCCCAATGCCAGAAAAGTACTAGTGGGAATCGAACCCCGGTTGCTTGGTTACCCAGCAAGGTGTTCTAACCACTAGGATACCCCTCCACTTACATATACATAGATATAGATATATATGCACAGATTGTATTATATGGGTGTGTATATATATATTTTATTATATGGGTGTGTATTTAATTCATTAAATCTCCTAACACACCACATATATCTATTCACATATACATACACATATACACACCCATATAATAGGTATAGAGAGATTCATCTAATAACAAGAAGGAGAACACCTTCTTGAGAACATGGGTAGAGAATCTCTTTGTGGAAGAGCCAGTGGAATGCTCTTGCTAAGAAGGAAAAGGTCTAGCTTGTTTTAAAAGATTCTAGCCTTTAAATAACCAGACATGAAGGCTTACGTGAAGAGGTGCAGAGGAGATCCTTAGTTTGAAGACAGCAAGTCTGAGTCCTTCTATAACTTCAATGTAGTAGCTGGAGAAAAAGACGCAACATATAGGGATACCATGTTTGCCCTTTATAAGGGCAATATGAGTATCATGCGTTCTTTGGTCAGCATAAGTTCCAATGAAGTATTAGGAAAAAGAAGGCAAGTACTAGACTAAGGACCGACTGCAGTGAAAGAATGCATCCCCATTGCAAAAAATCCACTGGAGATGTGGAACAATCCAGGAAAGTGAGCAATTCTTTATGCTTTCACGTGGCCCAAGTTCTGGTTCCATTTCCCTAAAGGAAAGTTTAAGGAAGATGGTAAGAGTAAGAAAACACCAGTCGTGTAGGAGCATGACTGGGCAAAGCCTTTTTAACCATCTGGAAGTTACTTACTAGGACTGGCTCTGATGCTTTCTGGCAAAGGCCCATAGTTGCAGAGCTTTCTTGTATAATTGCAGAGAGCATGTTGCAGGTTGCTCAGGTGATATCTGGCTATTTACTCGCCAGTAGGCAACCTCAACTATTCTGTTGGAGCCAAAAAATTGAAGATGGATAAGAACAGTAGACAGGCCAATGGCCTGCAATGATAAATCGTCCAAGCGAGTTAAAGAACCTCTCTTGGAATTATCAGTTATTAAGGCAGCAGAAAAAGTTAGGTCCTATGGATTGGCAAAGGACCGACAGACATAAAAATAGGAGTGGTAAGACTCCAGTATGGTCTGATAAGCTGTCTTAAAGAAAAAATTTTGAGAAGATTGACAAGGGGAAGAAACTCTGAATGGAAACCATGTACTGGAAGAGGTATCGAAGAAAAACCTATGGGCTTAAAAGGTAAGCCCTCCAGTAGAATGGTATCACTCAGAGACTGGATTGTATTATTTTATACTCCTCTTACTCAAGACAGAGTTTAGAAGACTTACGATTTAGTAAGTCAATGACAAAGGAAAGTCCCCTTGTAGCAAAAATATGAGATATCCTCGTACAGGAAACTGCCAAGGTGAAGAGCATAGCCTACCTTGTTGATAGTTGTTACTCCTCTTTTTTTCTTTTTTAAAAAGGAGAGGAGAAACCTGTTACCTGTAGGGCATGATTGTCCTCAATAGCTCTTGGAGCTAAAAGGATGGATTTCTCTTGTGGCAAGATAGTCATGCCTAGAATCGAGGATTGACTCAGTGTATCACGGATATCAGTAAGGATGAGATGAACCTTAGATGCTTCTGTTGATAAGAAGTAAGTTACAGGTTCTAAACCTCAACCAGGAAAAAAAGATTTAATAAATTAAATATCATAGACCCTGCGACTGCTGGGTTTGCTGAGCCTGTTGAGGTTTTGATTTTCTTAGCCTGGTGTGATGTTGCCCTTGTTTGGAAACATCTGTATAATGGGTAGAAGAAGAAGAAGAATAAAACTTTTTTCCCTTAGGGGGATAAAGTTTGTTAGGAGATTTTTTAGTAGCTGGGATAGAGGAAAAAGTCTTGACAATCCTCTGAAATGCACAATATCAGTGTTCAACTGATGAGCTTGGAATAAAGCTTCCTTGTTAAAGAGATTCTCACCAGTACAAGGAGTATTTCCCAGCCTTTCTTGTACCCATCTGTCCAAGTCTGAAGCTTGGAGCCAGGCCATACGTCGTGCCCCTATGGCTATAGCAGAAGTTCTGCTAATAGACTCAAAACAGTCCAGGGAAGCACGACTAAGGAACTTAGAGACATTTTGAGCATGACTGATTAACAAGGAATAGTCTACTCTTTTATGTTCTTGAAGAAAAGGGCTCAAAAGCTTTAAGTTCTTTGTGACCTCTTCAAGAGATAATCCTATATAGAAAATATATGAGATAATTTTTGCTGAAAGCATGGATGCCTGGAAGGATCGACGTCCAAAGGCATCTAAAGTCCTAGACTCACGACCTGGCGGATAAGAGGAGTGCTTCTTTGCACTCTTAATGCGCCTCATTGCTGATTCTACAACAATGGAATGATGAGGAAGTTGAATCTTTTGAAAACCTGGAGAAGGTGGCACTTTGTACATAGTGTCAAGTGTCTTAGAATGTGGGGATACCATCAAGGGAGTTTCCCACATTCTTAATAATAGATCCTGTAAGGTCTGATGCAAAGGAAGCATGATCACCTCCTTTGGACTCCAGGGGAAAAGCAGAGTTTCTCAATCCCCTGGTATAGATTCCTTACAAGGTATAGAAATGGCAAGTAGTTTTGCCATATCAAGCAGAAAAGCTTGAAAAGAAATCTCTCCTGAGGAGGACCCTCTGAAATGAGGGGTAAAAGCTGGAATTGTTGAAAATTCAGCTTTGGTACCGATGGATGCATCCCAGTCATTGGCATCGGAAGACTTGAAAGGATGAAGCATCGGATTCTCTTTAAAGAGATGTCTTCGGTACCGGCCGAGGTCGGTACCGAGACGAGTCGGTACCGAGTCCTCCATGCTAGAGAACGATTCCAGGCTCGGCATCGAAGGAAGCGAGTCTGTCGACATCGACGGTACCGACACCGGTGCCGATGTCGATACCCGTACCGGTACCGGAGCCGATACCGATAATGGAGGAACGGTCTGCAGCAACTCTCGCGGTACCGAAGTAGCGGAGAGATTCGCTAGACTACGTTCATCGGTGAGGAATATCTCATCCATCACCATAGCCGATGCCGGGGTATCGGTACCGCCCGAAGCGGCCACAACCACCGAGCATGGCCCAGGCATATTCATGGAGGTAAGAACCTCGGGAACAACCTGAAGCCCTGTTAATGCTTTGGAGCCCGAAGACTCCCGCCGGGGCTTTATTGCCATAATGTCCTCGAGGGCAATGCCAAAGGCATCTCGATGCTTAGAAAGAGATCTACCACTTGAGGACTGGCTAGTCTTGACAGACTTTTGTTTGGTTACCTAATCCTGTGAGAAAGAAGAAATTCTGGCCAGTGACATCGAGTCTGATGTGAACCAAGTATCGAGTTGTGCTCGATTCTGAAGACTTCTTCTATTCAAGCTCCTGCAGGAGAGACACTCCAGTGAGCAATGGTCAGGACCTAAACAGTTTAGACACCAAGTATGAGGGTCTAAAACTAAATTTGTACCGCCACACTTTGAGCATTTCTTAAGGATAGTGGCTGGCTTTTCCATAATGGAAAAAATAGAGGCCTAATGGCCAAGAAACCGTCAGGCACTAAACAGGAAAAATTCCTTAGAAAAGAAAGAATTTTTTTTTTTTAAAAAAAAGAAAAGAAAAGCACCGGCAGTGTCGAGGGAAGGCAGATGCGACCACAAAAAAACAAGAATAAAAAGAAGAATTTTCTGCGGTGACAGGAATATGTCCTGCCGGCTCTGCGGAAAAACGAAAACTGGAGAGAGGCAGTTGGGAAAGGCGGGAAGGCAGCACGCCGGCGTGGTGGGATGCTCCCAAAAACTTTCTAATTGGACGCTGGGGAGCAATCCCGCGCAGGTACCGACATACTGCTTGTTCCTGGAGATAGTCTATTATAGCCTTTATGTTGCTTTGCCCATGTTTTTCAGTCCTGCTTCAGAAACTGGAGGAAGACCTATTTCTGATTTAAAGGGGGAGACAGAGAAACTTGTAGGACACATAGGATGGCCTAATGATGCTTCATACCTGTATTTCATCCTACCATCTTAAGAAAGCAGGGCTGAGACAGATCGTGATCACAATTGCAAGTTCCTGGAGTAGAGGATGTACACAAAAAGATTAAATTAGGCCTTACCTGCTTAACTGACGTTCCTAGAGTGAGTCCAGAACAGTCCCACACCTGTGGGTCGTGTCACTTCACAAGCAGTTGGGAGACTGAGCATGTCACAATCTCTGACATCAGGGCATATATACCAGTGGAACGTCCCACCAGAGCCATTATCCTATTGACAAAGCAGACTCATGAAAATAACAATTATAGAACAAATTTAACTACATTTAACTACATATAAGCCATTCCCCAAAGAAAAAACAAACCAGCCCCGCCTGAGAGAGAGCGAGATCACTTACCACAGTAGAACCTCTTCACCGCCAAACCTTTAATGAACACTCCTGACCACACCGAGTCGAGCTGCCAAGGGTTCTTTGCTGTGTCACACTATTCAGCATCGTTTCTCCAGCATGTTTTTTAAATTTATTTATTATTATTATTTTTTATTTACATTCTCTTATATACCGCGCTATTGTGCATCAGTGCGGTTTACATTGAACAAACTGAAATTACATTGAACAGGGCATTATAACTTGGAGATAACTATTTTACAGGGAACATGGGCTATGGAGGGTTAAGTGGCTTGCCCAAGACCACAAGGAGCACCTGTGGGACTAGAAACCCCAGTCCTTCCGGCCCAAGGTTGCTGTCCTCTAGTGGGATTTGAACCCCCAACCTTCTGGCCTGAAGTACCTTACCCCAACCACTAGGCCACTCCTCCACTCCATGTTATCTGTCCCCAAAACGAGTTGATATTCTTAGGGACCGGAACCCCTATTGCTGTACTGAAAAACCTAAACCCAAGGGTGGGACCAGGACTGGACTGGACTGGACTCACTCAAGGAACGTCAATTAGCAGGTAAGGCCTAATTTCACCTTCCTTATCGCTCCTCCAGTCCAGTCCCTCAACCGTGGGATGTACCATAGCAGTACTACCCCTGGGAGAGACCCGCCATGCCGGCCTGAAGAACTGCTGATCCAAATTGCGTATCCCCTGCCCCTGAAAACACCAGGAGCGTCACTGTCTGTCACGGACAGAACTTTCAGCAAGAAGGAAGGAACTGGCTGCAGAACCATCTTTTCCTTATCCAACAACAGAAATGGTTCTCTACAGAATAAGGCCCGCAACTCAGAAATCTGTCTCATGGAGCAGATAGCCACCAAGAAGACCATCTTTATTGTAATGTCCTTTTGAACTCTTACATTCATGTATGCTAAAGGCAGTTCAGTCAGCATCGACAATACCAAATTGAGGTCCCAAAGGAGGCACCATCGCTCTTACGGGTGGACGCTCCTGCCTCACCCCTCTGAGAAACTAACCATGTTGGGGTGAGCCGCTAGCGAAACCCCCTGGACTCTCCCCCGGTAACCAGAGATGACTGCCACCTGAACCCTGAAGATGCTGCATGCTAGACCCTTTTTGAAATCTGCCTGCAAGAAAGCTAACACCTCCGGCATCGATGCCGAAGGTGACCTACAGTGGCTTTGTGCACACAAGTCCTCACTCTCCACACTCTCATGTAAGTCAGTGCCGTTGAGCACTGTCTGGCTTCAGTAACATCAATATCACCTGGGTTGAATAACCCCATTGCTGCAACTGCACCCGCTCAATAGCCACACCGTAAGCAAGAATCGATCCACCTGCGGCATCAGGATGGGGCCCTGAGTCAGCACATCCGGCCACGACGGCAGCCACCATGGACGGTCCATTTGCAAGCGCACCAAGTCGGCAGCTATCAGCACCACCGGGCCCTGATGCGTCCCTATCCTCTGTATCACTCGCCCTATCAGGGCCCATGGTAGAAATACATAAAGTAGTCTATCCGACAGCCACCCTTGGATTAGGGCATCTAGCCCCTCCGATATCCGTTCTCCTGCTGAAAATCCATGGTGCCTTTGCTGATTTTGTATATTGCCATGAGGTCCATAATCTGTTGACCCCACCATTTGACCAGTTGATCAAAAACCGCATCATTGAGCATCCATTCCCCCGGGTCGATAGGTACCCAACTGAGTTAATCAGCTGCCGCACTGTCCTTCTCTGCCATGTGTGTCACCGAGAGAAACTGTAGATGATCCTCTGCCCAGGCTAACAACAGAGCTACTTCTTCCTCCAAGTTGATACTGCTTGTGTCCCCCTGACGACTGATATACGCTACTGTTCTTGCTTTGTCCGAGAACACCCGCACTGACTCACCCCGAAGCTGAGTGCAGAACTGTTGTAATGCTAAGAAGACCGCCCTCAACTCGAGATGGTTTATTGATCAAGTGGCCTCCAGGTCTGACCAATGCTGCTGCGTGATGCATCCCTCGCAATGAGCCCCCCAGCTGGCTAGACTGGCAACTGTTTTCAATGTAATCCAATTGGGTGTCTCCAGAGACATGCCCACTCAAAGGCTGTCACTGATTAGCCACCACCTGAGCGAGCTTTGGACATGGAAGCGGGAAGCTTTCTGGACATGGAAGCGGCAGTGACAGTGGCTGACTCTATGCTGACCATCTGCACAACAGACTCCGCTGCAATGGACACATGTGCGCCTGAGCCCACAGCACTAGTTCGATGGTAGTGCCATGCCTTTGGCCTCTTCATGTTGCAAAACTTTCGAATCTGTGTTTGCAAAGTCCGCACTTGGCTCTCCAGCAAGGAAACCCGTCCTGCCACTGTCTGAAACCTGGCCCCTAGATACACCAAGTCCTGTGAGGGACGCAGTTGCCTCTTTGTCATGTGACCCGTGTGCTTTCGGCTTCTGATTTTGCCTGGATGAGCCAATCATCTAGTTAGAGATGTACCAGAATCCTTTTCTGTCGCAGGCACGCAACCACCACCACCATTACCTTTGTGAAAGTGTGTGGTGCGGTTGCCAAACCGAAAGGGAGTGCTTGAAGTTGGAAATGGCCCATGGGCAGCACAAATCTTAGGAACTGTTGGTACTCTGCCCGAATTGGAATATGCAAATAGGCTTCTGTCAGATCGAGGGAAGTCAATAATTCCTCTTCTCTGACTGCCACAATCACTGACCGGAGCGTTTCCATGTGGAATTGAGACACCTTTACACACTGATTGACGTGCTTGAGATCCAGAATGGGCCTAAAGGAGACCCTCTTTTTTGAGGACTACAAAATAGATTGAGTAATGACCACAACCGCATTGGTCTTAAGGCACCGGCTTGATAGCCTGAAGCTCCAGGAGTCTTTCCAGAGTGCCCTGCACTGCCTCCTGTTTTTGAGTGGCCTTGCACGGAGAAAGGATGAAGGCCTCTGCGAGCGGATGCCTGAACTCCAACGCGTAACCCTCTCTGATGATCTCCAAAACCCATTGATCGGAAGTTACCTTTGCCCACACAGAGTAAAAGTCCCGCAGCTGACCCCCTCCAGGTACCATCGCTGAGTGGGCGGGCCTCACTTCATTGTGATTTTTTTGGGGCCGTGGTAGTGAGAGAGAAGAAACCTCTACCTGCTTCCCTGAATGGAGTAAAACAAGCTACTCAAAAACAGCGAAAATTTTGTGACTGACCCTGCTGTGGACCACTGGACCTAACGGGCTTTGGCTTGTCTTATTTATTTATTTATTTATTTAACAGTTCTTCTATACCGCTCTATTTTAGATCAGAGCGGTTTACATTTAACATCAACTATACAACACAAGGAACTTTGAGTTGTATTTACAATAAACAGGGAGATCAACTTGGAAGTAACTGGGGGAAACTATGTCTTCCGGCAGGCGACCCTTTTTAGACTCTCCCAAGTTCTTCACCAGCTTGTTGAAGTCCTCCCCAAAATGGAGTTTCCCTTGGAAAGGTTACTTGCTCAACTGTGCCTTCGACGAGCCATCAGCCAACCAATTTCAAAACCAGAGGTACCGACACACTGCCACCAGCACCGCCATACCAATAGAACCACTGCGAATCAAGTCATAAAATGAGTCTGCCAGGTAGGCTGCCCCAGACTTTACTTTGGCCTCCTCTGCTGGAAGCTACTCACCCAAGGACTCGATCATACTTTGCATCCATCTCAAGCATGCACGTGCCACAAAAGCACCGCAGATCGACACCTGCAAGGAGAGGGCATTGATGTTAAATGCTTGCTTTAAAAGCGTTTCCTCTTTCTTATCCTGGGCGTACTTGAGCGTCGAGCTTCCTTCCACTGGAATGGTAAATCACTACCGATACTGCAGCATCCACTTTCGGGGATCACAGGACGTCCCTATCCTGCTCTGGGAGCAGGTAGAACCATGCCATCGTCTGCGTTCCTTTCAAAGCGGCCCCTGGCACGTCCCATTCCTCCTGAATCATCTGCCTGAGGACTCAGTGTATAGGGAATACCTTCTGCAACTTTCTGAATGCCTGGAAAAGGGGCTCTTATAGTGGATTCTCCTCTAAGGGAGCCTGTGTGTCCATATTAAGGGCTTTCAGAGAATGACTAATCAGCGCCGTAAGCTCTTCTTTTTGAAAAACCCGCACAATGCGTGACTCCTCTACCTGAGGAATTTCCCCTTCCTCCAGCTCTATCTCCTTCTTCCCCTCATCCTGTACCAATGTACACTCTTATTCTTCTTCCTCAGAAGCAAGGGAAAACCCATCCCCCCAAGGGTCCTCCTCTATCCGCCTTCTACTAGGGCCTGGTTCACCTGGTGCCCTACCTTCCGAGAGTGTCCCCGGCAACGCATGCTTTGAACTGGATGCATGCGCACCTTCCAGTTCACCTGCCCGCTGCTTCAGAAGGAGGACAAACTCCAGCGAAAAAGCGCCTGGCACCTCTCTCTGTTGATCTGTGGAGAGCATTTAGAGGCTTTCCCAGACTCCTCCATCTTCTTTTTTGCTTCCTGTGCTTCTAGGGTCTGATCCTCAGAGTCCTTCTCCGGAGTTCCGGCCTGAACCGTGGGGGTGGACTCCTGTGGGAATGTGAAGGAGCGTCCTCTTTCTCCTTAGACAGCCTGGCATACCATCTTCCTGGCCCTCAAGGAAACCTACCTCTGCCATCCTGGTGTCTGCTTCACAAGTATGGCAGAGGCCAATGCTGGACACCAATCCCCTACGAGAGCCACGCATCAAACCTGTGCTCTTAAGGGATATCCTACACTTGCTGTATCTTGGCCCTCCCTTTTTTTTTTTAAAAGGAAAGCGATAAAAGGAAACCCCCAAGGTTCTCAGACCAATTCAGTCAGGATTGTCCCTGATTCTCTCTCTTAGCAAATCCGTTTCCCGTAATATTTATTTATTTATTAGCCCCAGGAGAAACCAAAAACAAGAAAACACAGCTGCAGATCCCGGTCCGACTAACAGCCCCAGGCTACTCTGCAATACCTACCAAACACGATCACCTGGCAAGAACCTGAAAATGAGAACTGCAGAGAAATTAAAGTAAAGGTAAAAGAAAATTGCGTTTATCAAAATGGCGGCTGTTCTCGCTGTACTCGGCCCACAGCCGCTCAGCACACTGTGAGTCAGGCCCCACCTTTTTGTTCAATCACCCGGAGAAGTGCTCTGCTCTCCACACTCCCCGCACAATGCTCAGCTGCCGTTAGAGCTTCGGCGTCGACGGGAGTGTTCACAAGATAAGGCCTGCTTGCTCAGAAACACCAGAGGTGACTGCTAGTGAAAAGGAGTGCAGCAGTGATCCCCTGTCTCTGCCCTGGGGCGGCCTACCTGTCCTCCCAGCTCCAGCTTTAGGCGCTAGTGCTCGGTGCTCTTTTTTTTTTTTTTTTTTTTTTTAAAGCAACTTCGCTGCTGCTGCTGCAGCCCAGTGCTTACTGCTCAGTGAAGCCCAAAGCGTTTTTAATTTTAATATCTTTCCTTATGAGTTCCTTTAGTGAGTCTGACCTATGGAATCACCTCACCCCAGCTGCTTGGAGACGGAGATACTGATTCTGGTGGGAGGTGTCACCGATACGTATGCCCTGATGTCAGAGATTGTGACATGCTCAGTCTCCAAGCTGCTAGTGAGGTGACACTACCCATAGATGCGGGACTGGACTGGAGGAATGATAAGGAATACCTCATATTCCCATGTCTGCTAGAAATACAGATAATGCAGTCCTTACCTAGGGAGATCAGGATCCCATAATTCTCCATCATCACCTCCCGATAAAGCTCTTTTTGCCCTTCATCTAAATATTCCCACTCCTCCTGGGAGAAGGAGACAGCGATGTCCTCAAATGTCACCTGCATCTGAAACACAAACCAGAGGCACACTCAGAGAGATGGCTCAGAATGCATTAGATTTCAGCTGGTTGTATTCTTCTGTCATTTTATCATGGAAGAGGTGGGGTGGATGCCATGATCCAAAATGCAATGTGTGCCTTTGAGTCAGTGCGGACTCCTGGCGACCTAGCAGACCACTAGACTACTCCTCCACCCAGCCAGGATCCCTGACCCCTAAAATAAACTCTCAGACTTGTGCAGCTTTCCCTCTAAGCAGTGCAGGTGTCCTCAATCCACATTTTTGCTAGCAGGCCTGGTGCTTCAATATTGTGTTATCCATTGCAGGGGCAGGGGGCAGGGGGCAGGCAGGATCTGCAGGACTCCTGGGGAACTACCTGTCCCTTGTGATTGAAAATGTGATATTGATACACCATCTCCACCATCAGGAATGTGGGTGAAGGACTCACGTAGCTTAGAGGATGTTTTGGACGTGTGTCCTCTGTGTGTGGCACAAGAATCCATTTCCCCATTGGACTCCCAAGTTTGCTAATCGAACTATAAAAAGATTCTCAAATATGGAAGGCACCGAATATCACAACTCAATGTATAATAAAACAAGGACCAGGGCTGTCAAGTCCAACTGCAGGAGCCAAAGTAAATGACCATTTCCCACAACTGACCAATCTAAATTTAGTGCAGGGTTCAGAAATTCAACTACCATTTTCTGGCGCATCTGATAGTTCCAAATTAATCCTGTAGTAAAATTAAAGGAAACATTTATGGGAAGCATTATTGGTGGTACTGTGTGGCCACAGGGAGGTAGATGCTTAGGATCCAGCAATATTATAAGGGAAAGTGAGCACATAATCTCCCTTATGACATAGGTGTACATGCGTTGGAATGTGTGCGTGTAATAATGACCTGGATGAGAAAGTAAGAGCCTTGTTACATTTGCAGTGGGACTAAGCAGGATGCCTTCTTTCTGTTATTATTCATTTTACAAATTAAACAAATAGCCCAATCAATTCAAGACCCTCAATAAATATTTGGTTACAAGTTTTAAAGAACAACACATAAATCGTTATTTACTGACAATGTCTTACTGTTTTTGAGCAACTCTGCAAAGTCAGCAACAAGGGTAAGGGATTAGATGAACTGAGTGGTAAATCTGCTTATACAATGAACCCAAATAAATGAGACATTTTTCCTCTAGATCCCAGATTTCATATATGTGTATATCTTGGCTTCCAGTACAGCATGTACTGCTTCCTTGTAATGCAAATCTATCTCATGCATATTCATTGTAGATATCCAGAAAACCTGATTGGATGATGTGCCCCAAAGACTGGGTTGAGAACTCTGCAGTAGATGAGCACCAGCTCTACACTCTGAAAGTGCCACAGATTTGTACAGTGAACCCTATAATAGCAGAGTTAGGATAGGAAGAGCAGTGAGGACATTTTTAATAAATTTATTGGCAGATATTTCTCTTATCTTGGTATTTAGCTGCACTCAAAATATTTCAGCTCTTGGGAACAGAATGGTTTAAACTTTCTTTTCAATTACAGAAAGAGAAAACCTTTGAATGATTAATGTGATCTGAAGTTCAAATACGATCTGCCTTTCAATTTTGCTATATATTTTTAAATTTAAGTTTTTTTCTCATGGTTCACTCAAAACAAAATGCACAAAGGAAAGGGAGAGAGTCAGGGGAATCTGAAGAGATCACAGGAAGTAGAAGCCTGGCGCTGCCTCCCCAGCTGCCCACTCCCTGCCAGTCTCCTACCTGCTGAGCAGAAAGTCCTGCAGCCATTCTCCTGCCCTTCCCCACAGCAGCAACTGCAGCCCTGATTTCCTCACTCCCTGCACAGCCCCCAAGGATGCAACTTTGAGCTTTGCTAGGCCAGAGTGCAGGCCCTCAGTTTCTCTCTAGTTCTGCTGGATGTCAGCACTGTACTGCAAGCTCCAGCCCTTCCAGGAGGAAGTGATCTCACAGGGGGACTGCAGCTGTGAGTATGGATGCTGGGAAATGTAGTTCCATGATACTCTTTTCTCAGGATAAAGGGAGACTGAGCATCGTGGGAAATGCATTTCTATATTTTTGTTTTAATCTCCCTCCTGGAATTAGGTAACTTGTCCTGAGGAATTCAAATACTTCCCACAAGAGAATGAGGTAGAAAACTCTACAATCTTGGGGGAAAGATTAGAAAGAGCAGCAGCAGCAGCAAAACCTGTTGGATCCTGCCACAGGCAAAATACAGTGTAATACGGAGCGGCACCAGAATCTGGAAACTGTCCTCTCTATATATTGGATTTTATTTTACTCTTATAATTGATATTTTGTAAATTTTAGTGTAGCTGAGTTTAAAAGAGGACCAGGGAAATCCACTGTTTACCCCTGGGATAAGCAGAGTGGAATCTCTATACTTTTTTGGGAGCCTGTCAGGAACTTGTGACCTGGATTGGAAGCTTTGGAAACAGGATACTGGGCTTGATGGACCCTTGGTCTGACCCATTATGGTATTTCTTATGTTCTTATGAAACAGACCACCACCTAAAACATAGGCATCACAAAATATTTCTAGCCGTCATTTAGAAAAAGCAGCAGTACCCATATCCTGCCACGATACCTCTCAGTATCTCAGGCTGTTAGTGTGGCAGGTGCAGGCCTGTGACCCACAGTGTCCGAACATAAGCAGGCCAGCATGGCTAGCTTGACCTGTAAATGAGGCCTGTGGAGAGGCATATAGGATTGCACATCCCCCAATATGCTGCTATTGTAAGATAGAACTCAGTAGAAGTATTGAATTAGCTTAGGTAAGCAGAACTGCAGTATTGAAAGATGGAAAAATACAGAAAATACATGTTTAAAAGTTACTGATAAGAAAAAGTACATCTGCAAAGAAATAATTGGGAGTGCTGACAGATGAGTTGCAGAGCCCAGCTCCTCTGCACGTACAAATTGGTTCTATAACCTTGAGAGTGTGAAAGTAACAAGTTGATGAACTGACCATTGTAATTGGGACTAGAAGGGGGGTATGTAGGTGTCATGCCCACTGGAGGGACATAACTGGATAAACTTATCAGTACCGGGACCAATAGAAGAGGTACGGGAGGTACGGGAGGTAACCGGGACCAATGAAATGTTTTTCTATACCTAGAATGGAACAGAAGTCTATAAAAGTTGTTGTAATGCTTGAAAACTTTGCTCAGCCATTTTGAAATTGATTGGTTCGAGACTTGTGCACAAATAAATGATTTGGACCTTTTGAACAGACTCCTGGTATCATTGGTTTGTCTGCGCTTTGCTGCTACATATTCCTTGGTGCGTTGGCCGGGAAGTTGTGGAATCAAAGTGTATATAGGGCAATATACCACGACTTTCCGCCTCTATAGGCTTGGTCCTGCCGGGATCGCGCCCTTCCGACGAGGGCTGCTCCCTGGCGCCGCCGGTCCCTTGTATCGGAGGGAGCTGGTCGGACCTCGGCGGGTGACGAGCCCGGCTGGAGTCAACGCCTCGAACCCGAGTGAGGGGAGTCCGAGGTCCAACTCATGCGCCTGCTTGGGAAGTTTGAGGACCGGATCCGGTGAGTATAGTTTTGATTTTGGGTCTAGACAGAAATAGAAAGAGCAGTACTGCCATTGGAACTTGGAACTTTGGAATTTGTAATCTCGAGATATTGGGAATTGGTAAGAGAGCATGATCAACTCTCAAGGAAGGGCCGAGTAACCCCGCATGGGAATTCGCCGGGTGAAACCCCCATCCTTTTTGTAATTGGGAAATTGGAAAAGACTAGTCAGAACAGATAGAAACGAATGCATTCTGGGATACGTTGCTAGCATGATTGTGTGAACGAAGTGTGAATGAGAGGTCTGGCAGCACGGACCAAGTGAAGGCGGACCCCTGAGTAGCGCATTTCCTGACCGGGCGACCGCGTTCAGGTCGCGAAAAGGGGGAAGCGATTGTCGTCTTGTCTTGTTATTTGTATTCCTTATACGTTTCCAGGGCCGTGAGGACCCCTTACCCACGGTCCGCCCTCCTTTTCCCTTCTGTCTGTTGTTGCGCGCACACATCGAAATGGGAGGGGCGGGGTCTACTAGAAACACTCCATTAGAATGTATGATCGCACATTTTAAAGAAGGATATTCAGGAGATTATGGTATTAAAATGACAGCAGCCCGTTTGCAGATTTTGTGTACTAGGGAGTGGCCCGATCTAGACCCCATCTGGCCCCGAGAGGGAACGTTCAATGTAGAGATTATTCAGTCAATACACCGTAGAGTGCGGATAGCGCACCCCGACCAGTACCCCTATATAGATTCCTGGTTAAGTATTTGTGAAGATCCGCCCCCCTGGGCGCAGCGCTGTTATGAGGAACAGTGCAGAATAATGTTAGCTAAAACAGATTCTAGACAGAAAACGGAACAGCCTAGAATGAAAGAGCAGGATAAGAAAGCCAGAAAGAAGCCCATCCTGGCAGATCCTGATTCCCCAGAAATAACTCTCAGGCAGCCCCGAACCCCAGGTCCAGTAAGAGTAGCCCGGCGTCCTGCCCCAGAACCCCAGAGACGGCCAGAGCCGAGGCGGGACCCAACCCCTGATCCCCCTCCCGGAGGAGAGAAAGAGGAAGAATTAGCGGGAAAAGAAGAGGAGGACCTAAAAAGCGAGTCAGAAGTGGAGACCGAAGAAGGAGAAAGAGAGAATCCCCCAGATGAGGAGGAAAGTGTACAAATAATTGAGAAAGCCAGCGTTAGCACTAGCACGCCAGAGAGAGAGAAACCCAAAGCAAAACCTGTTGAGAAAAAGAAAGTGACTCCTGCAAAGGCAACAACGATAACCCTTAGATCCCAAAAGACACCCATGGCAGCCAAACTGTTTCCCTTACGGCAAGTCCCGGGAGTGCCCGTAAAGAATGATAATGATGAAGTGGTAGCGGGACCCCTAACTTATGTGTATATCCCTTTCTCTACAACTGATTTATTAAATTGGAGGTCGCATTACGCCTCCTATACTAGTAAGCCCCAGGAGCTGACAGAATTAGTAACTAGTATTATGGAAACTCACCAACCCACTTGGCCAGATTGCCGTCAGCTCCTGACCACCCTATTCACGACAGAAGAGCGAGCAAGAATTAGAAAAGCAGCTATTGAATGGATGGCAGAGAACCCTGTAGCTCCGGCACAGGGGCAGAATATAATAGACCGTCGAGAAGCAGCTCAGAGAGAATTCCCGAATGAAGACCCCCAATGGGATCCAAATACAGATGAAGGATCCACAGCCCTAGCCCGTTTCCGCCAAGGCTTTTTACAAGGCCTGAAGAGGGGGGGCCAGAAAGCTATGAACCTTTCCAAAGTTGCAGGAGTAATTCAAGGGATAGATGAGAGCCCAGCAGATTTTTATGAGAGATTAACTGAAGCATACAGAATGTATACTCCCTATGATCCCGAGGCACCAGGAAGTTTATGTATGGTGAATTCTGCTTTTGTAAACCAGTCTCAACCAGACATTAGACGCAAATTACAGAAGTTAGAAGGGTTTGCGGGCATGAATGCAACACAGTTATTGGAAGTCGCTCATAAGGTGTATGTGAATCGTGATACTGAAAGACAGAGAGAATGTGATAGAAAGATGAAGAAGAAAGCTGATTTTTTGGCTGCGGCCATAGTGGAACAGAAAAGGGGAGGTGTCCCTAGTCGAAGGAGTAGAGGAAGAGGGCGGGGTCAAGGCGGAGGCCGGACCCAGAGACTAGGCGTGAACCAATGCGCCTATTGCAGAGAGGAAGGACATTGGAGAGATACGTGCCCGCAACTCGAAGACGCCCAGCATGATGACGACAGCAGCCATCAGTGGCGAGAAGAAAGACGAAGCTATCCCCGAAGCCGAGGAGGAGCCAATCGAGAACAATTCCAGCGAGAGAGAGGAGGAGCCATTCAAGCATTGGCCACACCAGCCCATGATGAGAATGACGTGGATTAGGACAGACCGGGCTCCAAGTTTGCTTTAGGTCTCCAGGAGCCTATGGTCGGAATACAAATAGGAGACCAAATTATGGACTTTATGGTTGATACTGGAGCACAACATTCAGTAATAGACAAAAAGATAGCCCCGTTCACTACAAAAGCAGTCACCATTATAGGAGCAACTGGTGCCAAAGCCACAAAGTCTTTTCTTCAAAACCGAATATGCAGTCTGGGAGGACAGCAAGTAACTCATCAATTCCTTTACATGCCCGAATGTCCAGTGCCACTACTGGGACGAGATATGTTAGCCAAGCTTCAAGCACAAATATCTTTCTCTGAGCAAGGAGAAATGCAAATGACAGTAAATCCCCAAACCAAACCAGCAGGAGTGATGCTGCTGACAGTTCCCCGAGAAGAAGAATGGAGATACTACATTGATGATTCGATTCAAGATACCTATTTTGAACAAACTTTGAAAAGTATTGATGCACCACCTGGAGTATGGGCAGAAGGCAGCCCCCCAGGCCTAGCCAAACATATAGCTCCAGTGATTGTAACCCTCAAGCCTAGTGCTACACCAGTGCACGTCAAACAGTACCCTCTCCCAAGAGCCGCAATTGAAGGCATTCATCGCCACCTACAAAGATTGCTTGAGTATGGCCTACTAAAAGTATGCCAATCCCCATGGAACACTCCACTTTTGCCAGTAAAGAAGCCTGGGACAGATGATTATCGCCCAGTGCAAGATTTGAGAAGAGTAAATGATGCAGCTGAGACCATACATCCAGTCGTACCCAATCCTTACACCCTCCTAGGACTGATACCTGCTGAAGCTACCCATTTCACTGTACTGGATTTGAAAGATGCATTCTTTTGCATAAGATTAGCCCCTGTAAGCCAAATATTGTTTGCATTCGAATGGCAGGACCCCATCTCTGGAAGAGGGGGCCAACTTACCTGGACAAGATTACCCCAAGGATTCAAGAATTCGCCTACCATCTTTAGTGCCGCACTGAATCAAGACCTTTCAAGCTATCCAGTAGCCCCGGGGAAGAGAGTGCTTCTCCAATACGTGGATGATTTGTTGATAGCTGCCGTATCAGAAAGTGAATGTATACTAGCCACCAAAGATCTCTTGCAGTTACTAGAGGAAGCTGGATACAAAGTTTCCAGAGCCAAAGCACAGCTATGCCAAAAAGAAGTGAAATACTTGGGTTTTCGTATCACCCAAGGAAGCAGAAGATTAGGCAGAGAAAGAAAAGAAGCAGTATGCAGAATTCCAACTCCAACAACCAGAAAGCAAGTCAGAGCCTTTCTGGGAGCGGCAGGATATTGCCGAATTTGGATACCCAACTTTGCCCAAATTGCCAAACCACTGTATGAAGTCACAAAAGGAGAAGAAAAGTCGCCACTGGAGTGGGGACTTGAGCAGGATACAGCCTTTAAGACGTTAAAAGAAGAATTGATGTCATCACCAGCACTTGGACTACCAGATGTCCACAAACCTTTCCACTTGTTTGTACATGAAGCACAGGGAAATGCCTTAGGCATGTTGACTCAGAAATTGGGAAATTGGGAGCGACCTGTAGCCTACCTATCGAAACAATTGGACCCCATGGCCAAAGGATGGCCACCTTGCTTGAGAGCAGTTGCAGCTACAGCGCTACTAGTGAGTGAAGCAGACAAACTCACACTAGGACAGAACATACGAGTCACTGTGCCACATGCAGTCCTTGCCCTTATGGAACAAAAAGCAAATTATTGGCTCACCAATTCCCGAATGTTGAAGTACCAGAGCATGTTATGTGAAAACCCACAGATACAACTTGAAGTGAGCCATGCCCTGAATCCAGCCACCTTGATACCCATCAGTGAAGAACTCCCAGAACATGACTGTATCGAAGTCATGGAGACTGTGTTCTCCAGCCGACCCGACTTGACAGATGTGCCCATAGACAATCCTGACCAAACCTATTATGTTGATGGGAGCAGTCTCATCCTTGATGGACGACGCTGTGCCGGATATGCAGTCGTCACTCAACTTGAAGTAGTTGAATCATCAGCCCTAGCCTCAGGCACATCAGCCCAGAAAGCCGAATTGATAGCACTCACCAGAGCATTATTGTTAGGAGAAAAACTTGTGCTAAATGTATATACAGATTCCAAATATGCCTTCACTACCTTGCACGCCCATGGAGCTCTCTATAAAGAAAGAGGACTCATCACATCTGGAGGAAAATCAGTCAAATATGGTCCCGAAATATTGATGTTACTTGATGCAGTATGGGCCCCAACACGTGTAGCTGTCATGCATTGTCGAGGACATCAAGCAGGAAAAGGAGAAGTTGCCCGAGGGAATAGATTTGCAGATGCCTCAGCACGACAAGCAGCTATGACAGGACAAATTGCCCCACAAGCTATGCCAATGCAAGCAGCATTGTTTCCAGTACCTTTGAATCTATGGACCCCACGATATACCACCAAAGAATTGGATTACTATTGTGACAGAGAAAATGGAGTACTGAAAGATGGATGGATTGAGCTGCCTCCAGAAGAGGGCAGTCAACCTCCTGGACGAATAGTAATTCCTGAACTGTTAGGACCATCCTTTGTCAAAGCTTTCCACGAAGCCACCCACTATGGGAAGAGTGCTATGGAAAAAGCACTCAGACCACATTTCTACATCCCTCTGATGACAACCATATCAGCTTCAGTAGCACGACAATGTCAAACTTGTGCCAAGAATAATGCCAAGCAAGGCCTTATTACAGCACCCCGAGTTCAGTCAAGAGGTGTGACCCCCATGCACAACCTCCAAGATGATTTTACCGAAATGCCAAAAGCCAATGGGTACCATTACCTATTAGTATTAGTATGTACTTTTTCTGGGTGGGTAGAAGCATTCCCAACCAGAACTGAGAAAGCCCGAGAAGTTACCAAAGTCTTAATGAGAGAGATTGTCCCCAGATTTGGAATCCCAGCAATAATAGGGTCAGACAATGGACCCTCATTTGTCTCCCAAGTTACTCAGCAGTTAGCAAAAGCCTTGCAGATACAATGGAAACTCCACACTGCATACAGACCCCAGAGTTCAGGGAAAGTTGAGCGAATGAATCGTACCCTGAAAGCCCAAATGTCCAAGCTTTGTCAGGAGACACAATTGAAGTGGCCCCAAGTGCTCCCCATAGCTTTACTCAGAATACGCTCAGCTCCTGTAAAGTCAACAGGATTTTCCCCTTTTGAAGTTTTGTATGGTAAACCCCCACCAATAGTGCAGGGAGTCAAAGGAAGTTTAGCCCAAATTGGTTCAGAAGTAACCAGACAAGAACTCCTAGCTCTTAGTTTTGTTCTGCAGACTCTCCATGCGTGGATCCAAGACCAGTTGCCCATCAACTTGACGGAACCCTTGCATCCCTACCAGCCTGGTACCTCGGTGTGGATCAAAGATTGGAAGAAGACACCGTAGGAACCCCATTGGAAGGGACCGTACACCGTCATCCTGTCTACCCCAACTGCAGTAAAGGTAGCCGAGATCGACGCCTGGATCCACCACAGCAGAGTCAAGCCCGCCGCTGATCCTGAACCTGAGCAGTGGACAGCAGAACAGCATCTTGATGCACCCTTGCGAGTTACTTTGAGACGGCAACCAGCAGCTTAGACACTTCATCACAAGTGCTTTGCAGCAGCCAAGTCTTTCGAAGAGGATTGCTGTTTTCCATGCAGCAACAGCTTTGTTTCAACGAACCCAATTTGTGTGTGATTTGACACACTACTTTGAGACTACATTGACTAAGCCAGACTTCACAAGCCAACTGAAATTGCTAAAAAATTGGTTAATGTGTACTGGACAACCTGAGGATCTTCAATCAACACTCAGCACCCGTTAAATTGCTTCATTAGCAGACGGGGCGAAGAATAAAAGACCGTCGTGATCAAGATCAGCAAGCTGAGGATTCAGAAGAACTCCAATCAACATCGACATGCATCTTTACTTTTGCTTTGCTTTGGTTGCCTTCTTTGGAGGTTTTGAACAGACTTATGCTTTACCTCCATGCACTGCCTGCATTACTTCTACTAGAATTGGACTGAAAGTAACTCAGACTTTGCTTTATCATTCTTACTATACCTGCAAGGGGACAGTAACTCGGTGTATCTATAACACCACTGAACTAAATGTTTGCACTCATGGAAAAATTAAAACATGCTATAATCCGCATCAGAATCCATCCTATTACACGATGGAAATAAGATGGAAGGATGCAGATGGACCTATATTAGCTGCAACGCCACCACTTAAGGACATTACTAAACCTGCTGTTTTGAATTTTGATGCATGCAATGCTATTAATAGAGATAGTTACTCCACCTGTGGTACATGGGAGAAAGCGTATCGAAATGACCATAAGTATATGTGTCCAGAAGGTGCCACGGGATGGAGAAAGTGTACAGGTAAAAAGGAACCAGGCTATAGTACTGCCCCAGCAGCAGACTACTATTGCCCGTATTGGGGATGTGTTTTTTATGCTACCTGGAACACTGGTATAACTGATGAGAAAATAGATAAACGAATGGCTACTTTAACCAAGCCAACCACAAATGATAAATGTCAGAAAGATGCTTGTAACCCCTTACAATTACGTATACACAATCCCCATGCATGGAAACAAGGATATAAGTTTGGTTTACGTATTGCTGGAGGAGCAATAGATCCAGGGACTATTGTGTATATCAGATTGAATACCCAAGCCCACAAGTCGTCTAAATATCATATTCATAATACTTTTTACGAAGCTATGCATGTAAATAAGTTTGAGATCCCTCACCACTCACAGAATTTATTTCTAGAATTAGCCGGAGCAGTAGTATCTAGTCTTAAGATCACAGATTGTTATTTCTGTGGCGGAACCCAAATGGGAGATCAGTGGCCATGGGAAGCCCAAGAATTGAATTATTCCATGATTTATAATCAGACCGAATTACACAAGACTACCAGTGAATGGGTGTTAGCGCACTCAATCGTTGGACGTCTTTGCTATGCCAGAACTGGACCCCAGTTCACCCAAAAGGTAGGACAGCTGGTCTGTCTTAGCCAGAAGTACTATAATGCCACGACCAAGAAGATAGCATGGTGGTCAGGAATCGGACATCCTGAACCTCCTAACCCATTAGCCAGATTTCCTGAACTTGCAGGTCTATGGACTAACCTTGCCAAAGTCCAAGCCTGGCAAGCCCCACCTGGCCTATATTGGATCTGTGGAAACCGAGCATATGCACAACTCCCACCACACTGGGGAGGAGCATGTGTCTTAGGAACCATCAGACCTTCTTTCTTTCTTTTAAACACTGAACATGGAGAACAATTAGGATACCCAGTATACACTACCCACCGACACAAAAGAGCACTAAGACAGAAGAGAGAAGCCTTACAGATAGGCAAGTGGGAGAAGTGGCGAGGTGATGATTGGCCACCAGAAAGAATCATTGAATATTATGGACCCGCCACTTGGAATGATGATGGTATGTACGGTTATCGTACCCCAATTTATATGATTAATCGTATTATTCGCTTACAAGCAGTAGTTGAAATAATAACTAATGAAACTAGTCATGCACTTACACTTTTAGCTAGACAAAGTACACAGATGCGCACTGCAATATATCAGAACCGTTTAGCACTTGATTATTTGTTAGCAGCTGAAGGAGGAGTATGTGGTAAACTGAACTTAACCAATTGCTGTTTGAAAATAGATGATAAAGGTCAAGTAGTTGAAGAAATTGCTAAAGATATGCAAAGACATGCTTATGTGCCAGTACAGACGTGGCACTCATTGAAATTTCCTAATTGGTTTGCTAACCTCTTTTCATGGGTGGGAGGATTTAAGACTTTTATCGTATTGGTACTAATCCTTGTTGCTGTTATCTTCTTATTACCATGTTTAATCCCATGTTGTATGCGTTCCATTCATAACACTATTGATAGTACAGTAGAGCGGAAGACCGCAACAAAAATCATGGCTTTATATACAGCCAGTCCTGGTAGAAATCCTTTAGCCAGGATGTGATTCTTCAGAAAGTGATTTAATTCTCACACCTTATTAAGTAATAGGGTGAGATTAATCAAAGGGGGGAATGTGGCAGGTGCAGGCCTGTGACCCACAGTGTCCGAACATAAGCAGGCCAGCATGGCTAGCTTGACCTGTAAATGAGGCCTGTGGAGAGGCATATAGGATTGCACATCCCCCAATATGCTGCTATTGTAAGATAGAACTCAGTAGAAGTATTGAATTAGCTTAGGTAAGCAGAACTGCAGTATTGAAAGATGGAAAAATACAGAAAATACATGTTTAAAAGTTACTGATAAGAAAAAGTACATCTGCAAAGAAATAATTGGGAGTGCTGACAGATGAGTTGCAGAGCCCAGCTCCTCTGCACGTACAAATTGGTTCTATAACCTTGAGAGTGTGAAAGTAACAAGTTGATGAACTGACCATTGTAATTGGGACTAGAAGGGGGGTATGCAGGTGTCATGCCCACTGGAGGGACATAACTGGATAAACTTATCAGTACCGGGACCAATAGAAGAGGTACGGGAAGTACGGGAGGTAACCGGGACCAATGAAATGTTTTTCTATACCTAGAATGGAACAGAAGTCTATAAAAGTTGTTGTAATGCTTGAAAACTTTGCTCAGCCATTTTGAAATTGATTGGTTCGAGACTTGTGCACAAATAAATGATTTGGACCTTTTGAACAGACTCCTGGTATCATTGGTTTGTCTGCGCTTTGCTGCTACATTAGGAAAGATCCAGTACTCAGAGATCTAAATCCAGTCACTACTATCTGGTAGACTGTGTGTCGTAATAACAATACTAATACTACTAATGCAGGGATAATAACCCCAAATTCAGAATACAATACAAATACATGTAGAGATTAAGGTAAAACCAGAAGGAGATATTTATAAAATTATATTAATACTAGATCAATTTCCATGTTCTTGTACTGGTTCATATTTGTTCCTGGTCAGGTCTCATTTCTTTCCTATTGGCAGGATGCAACAGATTTTGTTGCGGTATCTCCTCTTTATCTCGCAGCTCTGGGAAACCTGGGTCTTTGACTCCTTCTCTCTACCCTCCCTTCTACTTGACCCTTTCTTTGCTCTCTCCTCATCCTTGTTATGTTCACAGTAAAACTGTGCTTGTATTTAAAATATTACAGAACTGCACTTTCCATCATTCCCAAAGGGCATGGAAGGACTACATTTCCCAGCATCCATGGCCACAGCTGCAGAACCATCCCTTTGTGACATCACCTCCTCCTGGAAGACCATTAGACCTTTCTTCCAGCTTTTGTAGATCTTTCCTCACATTAACCCAGAGGTACTCAAATCCAGTCCTGGAGGGCCGCAAACCAGTCAGGTTTTTGGGATATCCCTAATGAATATGTATGAGATAGATTCAAATACAATGCAGGCAGTGCATGCAAATATATCTCATGCATATTCATTAGGGATATCCCGAAAACCTGACTGGTTTCCGGCCCTCCAGGACTGGATTTGAGTACCTCTGCGTTAACCACTCCCTCGGGGGAGTCCAGTCTGTTGCATATTTTTGTGTTACCTGCAAGGAGTAAACGTAGATCAATTGTTTACGTCATCAGAAAGTAGGAAGACTAGGGGACATGCAATGAAGCTACAATATAACCCATTTAAGACTAATAAGAGAAAATATTTTTTCACTCAATAGGGAATCAAACTTGTGGAACCTGTGTGCCTTTTTTGGTAACTTGCAAGGTACTTGTGACCTAGATTGGCCACTGTTGGAAACAGGATACTCTGCTTGATGGACCTTGGTCTTCGTATGACATGTCTTATGTTCTTATGTTAAAAGTGCAGCTAAAACATATGGACTGCAGCTCAACACCAAGATAAGAGAACTACCTACAATGAATTTAATAAACATGTTCTCACTGCTCTCCATACCCTGACAGTGTGTGCTATTATAGGTATCAGTCTATAGATCTGTCACGCTTTCAGAGTGTCAGACTGAGCTGTAAGGAATTACTCTAAACTCCCACCACCAGCCTGGTGCTCTTCCAGCATAAACCAGGACATGCACATATTTGAAATTTGGGATTTAGAGGTAAAATGTCTCATTAATTTGAATTCATTTTAGAGGCAGATTTACCACTCTGTTCATCTAATCTCTTCCTTACCATTGCTGTTGACTTTGCAAAGTTGCTCAGAAATAGTATAATACTGTCAGTAAATAATGAAGTTGTACATGTGGTTCCTTAAAATGTATAAGCAAATATTTACAGAGGGTCTTCAATCAATTGGGCTGTTTGTTTAGGAGATTATTTTAGAAGCCCTGTTCATGATTTGCACATGTGAAAACGATCACTCACACATGCAAATCACATCCACATCCAAATAGTGGAGGAGTGGCCTAGTGGTTGGGTCAAGGTACTTCAGGCTGGAAGGTCAGGGGTTCAAATCCCACTAGAGAACAGCAACCTTGGGCCGGAAGGACTGGGGTTTCTAGTCCCACAGGTGCTCCTTGTGGTCTTGGGCAAGCCACTTAACCCTCCATAGCCCATGTTCCCTGTAAAATAGTTCTCTGTGTGCTGTGCTTTCCTGTCTAATCAATGTTTTTATACCTCAAAAATTTCCTGTCATGATTTGACAATTTCCAATCTGTAATCAAACCGCTGCTGATCGCTGGAAGTAGCGGTATACAAATGTATACTAAATAAATAAATAAATAGCCATTTTAGAAAGGCTCAAAAATACACATGTCCACCCCGATCATATCCAAGTAATATGGGGGTAGGGTTGCCAACTGATTCCAGATGCGCCCAACAGGCTTGATCCAGTCCTGGGTTTACTTCATTGCATGCAGGGATATGTAGGTCTGATTTCTCCATTACACTCCATAAAAAAGGAAAACTACAAGTCACTGCATGCAATGAGGTAAACCCAGGACTGGATCAAGCCTGTCAGGCGCATCTGGAGCCAGTTGGCAACGGGCGGCCGGGGGTATAGTTTGGACAGGGCAACAAGAGTATCACTGATTTCATATAAGGGTTGACATTGGTAGGTAGATATTTATTTAGCTAATGCTTTTCACCAGGTCAAAGTGGTTTCCAGAGAACAGAACATTTTACATTGAACATTTGTTATACAAGTAACATGGTGACATATAAATATTCAAACATTTTTTCTAATATAACATTTTAACTGATATAAAACACCTATTTATATTTGTGAGTTTATTGTGGTTGAGTTGTGTAGTTGAGGGGGTTAGGTGGGTGGGGGCCAAAGTGTCCTGTGAATAGGTAGTTCTTTAGGTGTTTGTGGAATGTAGGGAGGTGGTGATGTTTCTTAGGGTGTACGAAAGAGAGTTCCATAGGCATGGGGTGTACAGCTCAAATGCTATGTGGCATGTTTGTTGATTGTATTTACATTTGGTTTGTGGTATGTTGAATTTGTTGATTGTAGTCTGACTTCGTGGTTTGGATTTTTTTGTTTTTTGTAGTAGGGGATTGTGACAAGTTTCTTGTTGGGAGTGAAGTACTTTGTGTGTGAGGAGGAAGCATTTGTAATTTATTCTGCTGATGAGTGGCAGCCAGTGTAATTGTTTTAGGATGGGGGTGATGTGATCGTACTTATCTGCACCTTGTATGGTACGTGCAGCAGTGTAGAGCAGTTTGAAGAGGGAGAAGTGTCGATTGAGGTGGTCCTTGGTAGATATTGTTACAGAAGTCTGCATGAGGGAGGGTGAGGGCTGTAGTGCGGATCTGAAATCTGTTGGCTCTAGCAGTGGCAGAAGTCTCTGTAGGGTCTTTGTTTTGAAGTAGATTGTCCTTTCTGTTGTCATTATTTGGGTTCTGAAGGATAGTTGCTTGTCAATTGTGATGCTGAGGTATTTCACCACCATCTACCACAACAGCACTCCTAATCTCCCTGATAAATGCACGCTCAGTGAGGAATAAACTTCCCATGCTCCAAGATTTCATCACTTCTCTCAATATTGACATTTTCTGCGTAACTGAAATATGGCTGACAGAATCTGACACAGTACTTATAAATCAGCTTACACCACACAGATACAGTCCTTACAACTGCTCCCGAGCCCATGCCAGAGGAGGGGGAGTAGCCATACTAGCCAAATCCAAGCTACACTTCCGGAAATATTCAACAGAAACCACAGAGGAGCAGACATCATTGCAATCACCAACAAACGACTCACAATATGCCTGGTCTATTGATCGCCGACATCGAACTCAAACCTATCAGACATTCTCAAGCATGTGACAGACATCACTAACTCCACGAAAGAACAGATAATCCTTGGTGACTTCAACCTCCCATCCCTGCAAGAGAAACAATCTGATGCGTTCCATGAGGCAATGAAGGCAATGGAACTGAAACAAATTATCCATGATCCAACCCATCAGAGCGGTAATACCCTCGATCTCATCTCCCTCAACACAACAGATGCCACAATAAACAACAATACAAAGATCACACCCGTCCCATGGTCGGACCACCATCTTATTACCTTCAGAAGTTCTCACCAACATCCACCCATTAAGGAAAAAGACCAGCTATCAATAAGATTCAAACCTTTCAACAAGGAAGAATTCTTACAACAAGTACTCCCAAAAATACAGACTGAATCAACTGAAAGAGAAACTCTGACCAACAATTGGAATGCCATAATCACATCAGCAGCACAACCAACAATCACCCACATAGGAAACAGAACAAGACCCACAATGGCATGCTGGTATACACCCACACTGCGGAAACTAAAGACACAGCTCAGACACATCGAGCAAAGATGAAGTCGAAGAATGAAATAGACAGAGTAAACTACATGATTGAGCTCGACAAATATGGCACGGAAACAGATAATGCTAAGACAGCATATCACACGAAGATTATAATGTCATCAATTAACAAACCACGCAAGCTGTTTCATATTGTCAAGAGGTTAATGAAATCTCCTAACACTGTGAACCAACTTCCAAGCCTGCAACCACAACTGCTAGTGGCACAATACAAGCAGCTGTAACAACCCAGACCGCAACCCATAACAGTAAGAAGTGACCTTGCTATAACCACAAACACTGAACGGAGAACATTTGTAAAGATTTCTAAAGAAAGAATCAAAACCACCATATCAGGACTAAACACCACAACCTCCCCGCTCGACCCCTGCCCGGTAGAGTGGATAAAAAAGTTAAAAAAGGAACTTAGCGCTACTCTGGCAAACAGAGTAAATGCATCATTCAAACAAGGCAAAATGCCCAACAACCTAAAAACTTCTATGATACGACCATCCCTCAAAAAACCTGATCTCGACCCAATGGAACCCACCTCTTACAGACCTATAGCGAGCCTACCATTCACTGCAAAGATAATAGAGAAAATAGTCCAACAGCAACTTCAAGATCACCTGGAAAAGAACAACGCCCTGGATCCTCAGCAGCACGGGTTCCGCCCCTCCCATGCTCTATGGACCCATCACGACCACCAATCCAACAAACCCAAAACTAATGGACTGCTTTAATGATGTCTCCAAATGGCTACAAGAAAACAATCTCGCCATAAACCTCAAAAAAACAGAAGTGCTATTTGTAACCAAGGACCAAACTTTCACCCCCCCCCCCCCACCATTCCTCACTCTAGGCACAACTAAAATAAAAGTCCAAACACAGGTAAAATATCTAAGTGTCATCCTTGATCAAACACTGTCATTTAAACAACAGATAGCAAGAGCCGCAAGATCAGTATACTTCAAAGCAAAGATGGTGCAAAGGCTCAGACCACTCATAGACCCACAAGACGTCCGCACAGTTATGCAAGCAATGACACTACTGCACTTAGACTATTGGAATGCAATCTACCAAGGACTCATGGCACCATGATCCCACTATGAACAGCCCTCAACATAATGGCAAGGATCATTCAGAGAGTAAAGAAACACGACCACATCACCCCTGTCCTAAGAGAACTCTATATTCTCCCTTTAGAGGCAAGAATAAAATATAAAACACTGATTCTGATACACAAAGCTCTTCACCAGCAGCCACCATCTTATCTACAAACCCTGCTAACCCGGACGAACTCTGGAAGATCAACACGACACACCGTGAACAATACACTCATTCTGCCACATGACAGAACAAAATTTAATCATCAGACATGTACGAGGGTTGCTATTTATATTTCTGGCCTAATAATGAAAAAAAAAATATTTATGATCAAAATTGGTTTTATTGTTTTTCAAAATATTCTCCATGAAGATCAATACACTTTTGCATGCGTTTGAACCAATTTTCGAAGCACTTTTTCCACTCCAATTGAGGTAACTCCAAAACATGCGTTTTGAATGCATCAACCGCATCTTCGGGTGTTGAAAATCGTTGACCACGTAATTTGTTTTTGATGTGTGGGAATAAAAAGAAGTCATTGGGTGCCAAATCAGGGCTGTACGGTGGATGACCCATCAATTCAATGTTTTGGCCGGTCAAAAATTTCCTTTGTTTGAGCCTATGTGTGAGAGCTCGCATTGTCATGATGAAGAATTATTCGCCTCTAGGCTGTAGGCTGTGGGCTGTGAGAGACGCGAAGGGAGAGCGTCTCCTCGCGTCTCTGTTAAGCCCGCAGGGGCTGATGGGAAATTTCCCATCAGCCCCTGCGGGCTTAACAGAGACGCGAGGAGACACTCTCCTTTCGCGTCTCTCACAGCCTGCAGCCTGCACGGAGGGAGGGAGGGAGGGAGGGACGACCGACCCGACCCGACCCGACCCGATGGCTTCAGCTTGTAGACGGGGCCCCCGCGGGTCAGTCGGTGCTGCCGCGGCAGCAGAGGGGGCCCCGCGGCGGCAGCCACCAGGTTTTTTTTTTAATTGTATTAACAAAAAATGAACTTGTTCTTTTTTTGTGGGCCCCTGCCGGCTGTGGGCCCTACGCCATGGCGTACATGGCGTATAGGTAAATCCGGCCCTGCCTTTCCCCCTGTAAATACAAATAACCCTGTTCAATGTACTCCCCCTTGTTTATTGTAAACCGCTTTGACCCAGTGAAAAGTGGTATATAAGCATGGCTAAATAAATAAATAAATTTCAGCTCAGTTTTTACAGTTACTGGTATGTGTTTAAAGATAGTGTCCACGTCTGTATTTGCAGTTGCCCCTTGGCAGGTTTAGGTTTATAAAAGGTGCTTGTTTCAGCCAACCCCTTACAGGAGGAATTAAGGGGAACATTGCACATTGCAACATCCAAATCATGTTTTATATTACTGTATATATCATTATGTCAATCTGTACATAGTTCCCCCGGTTGTCCTATGTTGAATCTCCCTGTTCAATGTAAAACTCAATGTTACTTGTATGCATTGTAGTATGTTCTTGTTTCAATGTACAACGCACTGATTGAAATAGCGCGGTATAAAAGAATTGTTAAATAAATAAATAAAATAAATAAATAACATCTGCCTTAATCCCCCAATATGTATTTCCCCCTTCACAAGTTCTTTGGGTATCTAGGGACACATCTATAATTGATGAAAAGCAGCAAGACATTTAGGTTTGCAAAATGGGCAGAATACACATGCGTTAGGTGACATTTACGAGACACGCATGTTCCGGAATACTGGTATGCAAATGTGCAAGTTGTCAGGGTTCCCTCATAAGTATTTCCCATGTGTATCTTTATAAAATAGCATCTCTGGCTGCACATGGACGCCCATCCTCATGTGTACCTGAATGTTTTGGTTTCCCTTAACACACATCTACGGTGAGAGGCAAAGATACTGCAGTTTTAGACACATACACCCTCTCCTTAAAACAGACATAGATTTGCAGATGTTTTCACTTGGACACGAATGCAAACTCATAAATGGCCATTCTAAAATGTACCTTCACATTTGTAAATGGAATAATAACAGAGAAAGAAGGCATCCTGCTTAGTCCTACTGCATATTTACACAGGTTCCTACTTTCTCCTCTAGGTCTTTATTACACGCACGCATTCCAATGCACGTACACCTATGTCATAAGGGAGGTTATGTGCTCACTTTCCCTTATAACATTGGTGCATTCTAAGAGGGTCATTTTAAATGCCTTAGTCATGATTTGGACATCCAAAATGAATGATCTCTCTGCAGTTTTCGTTTTATTGGTACCAAATAAAATGAAAACTGCAGAGAGATCATTTAGTTCTACAGAACTGAAGTGTGCCCATAGCTTTTTGTTTACGTACAAGGCCAAAGCCTTATCAGCCCCCCCTCGTATGTAGGCGCCCCAGCAGACATCCATATCGAGCATATCCAAGTTGTGCCTGAACTTGGACGTGTCCTACTTTTCTTTCAGACTTTCTGGCTTGGACGTCCCAGATTGCACTTGGACGCCATTTGTAAAATCTGCCTTCATGTGTCTACCTCCTTGTGACCACACAGCATCATTCTTACTGCCATTACTATGGAATGGAATACCAAAAATGTACAGATCTATGGTCAATGTTATATTTTCGGAAGGCGATAAAAACATACATTTTTCCTGAGATACGATGGACATTGTAGGATCTTGGAAAATGAAGTAATGTCCTGTACTATCATTTTTATGAAGAGTAGATATTATGTGTTGTGATGAGGTACTGTCAGTCTGTGTTTATGTAACTTTTTATTATTATGTATCTAACTTGTAACCTGCCCTGAGCAGTTTGAGCGCACAGGATAAAAATGTAATGAATAAATAAATTAATAAATTCATGCTTTCCCTTTAATTTTGCTACAAAGTGAATTTTGGAATTATCAGATGCACCGGACAATGTCAGTTGAATTCCTCCCTCTCTGCAGTAAATTTAGATTGATCAAATACCATTGAACATTTCCTTTGCATCCTGCAGTTAGACTTGAAAGTTCCAGCCCTGGTTTTATGTTTCAATCTATTTTATTGAAATTTTAGTACCCGAACCCCCTAACAGTACAGTAATAAAACACGACAACAGCACTCCAAGGCATCCCCCAGAAGACGAAAACATTCAGAAAACAATGCAAATTAGTGCATTAGTACATACAGCAGCCAACGGTGGCAGTCCATATCATACAGGACGACAGAGTAACAAAGCATGAAAACAATAGGAACAACGATAGAAACCAGCAGCTTAATAGGACAGCCCCCTGCGCCAACCATCGCTGTCGCATATATGTGATAGCCAGCAATACATGAAAGTACGGCGCACTGGTCTCCAGGAAGAGCCACTCTTCGTGACGAGACCAGAGAGACACCAACCGATAAGTCCGTACAAGCCGAGGGTCCTATACCGGGCCCATGGCGCTTAAGGAGCAGCAGGTGTTGGGTATGCCACATTGGCCATCTCTATGCCCCACCCCTACCCACCTGGCTGACCATAGACCCATGTAGGAAACCCCCCCCCCCCCCCGAGGCGCCAGACGGATCCAGTGAAAATGAACCCATGAGCTTGGGGTGGACTCTGCTCCCGAGCCCAACAACCACAGTAGTCCGCACCCGGGGACCCCCCCCCCAGCCCTCCCCCCTCACCTCCCCCCCCCAGCCCTCCCCCCTCACCTCCCCCCCTCCTCCCCCTGCGGGACCACAGACATTCGCATACACATACATTCTCATACATACCTACATACGGGGCGAACACACCCAACGGGTGCGCACGCCGTTGGCTGTCCGGGGACTGGAAAAGTGAAAGACTGAAAAACCCCCACAAACCTAAAAGAGAGGTAGAGCAGCGTGGAGCCAAACTGATGCTTAAGGCAAACTCAGGATTCTACTGCGTTCTCTCCCAGTTAGTGATTGCAGGTGGGGTCCCCAACAGGCTAGGAAATTCTCCCATCGGCGCGCCACCCCACTAGCCCGCACCTTTTCCATGAGCAAAACCCTATGCAGGCTGAGCCTCCACAGGCCACGGGTTGGCCCATGCCGCGTAAGCCACTGTTGCAACACCACCGCGCGAGCAGTGACCAGCACTAATCGGGTCCAACGAAGCCGCATACGATCTAAATCGACCTCCCCGGAGCCCTCCCATATATCCAGCACAAGATTCGTGGCGGTCAAAGATAGAGGGCGATGTAAGCAGGCAGACAGATAGCTTAACACCTGCTTCCAAAAGACTTGGACCCGCGGGCAGCCCCAGAGCATATGTCCTAGCGTCGCTTTAGACGCTGCACACCGTGGACAGCTAGAAGTAGCACTTACTCCAGCCCGCCAAGCCCGAGCCGGTGCGAAATACAGGCGTCGGGTTATTTTATATTGTGTATCCCGATGAAGCACTGACACACTCAAGGAGGGGATACCCGCTAAGCCACGGAGAATCTCCTCGGGCGTAACTTCCTCTCCGAGCTCCGCCGTCCAGGCCTCGGCCAGGTCCTGTAAAGCGAGAGGCGGTACCGCCTCCCAGAGCATCTTGTACAACCATGAAACCCTCGTCCCAACCTCACCGCCCAGAAGTGCCTGTTCAATGGCGGAACAAGTCTCCCCTGTAAGAGAAGCTGCGGGGATCGTACGTATATAGCTGCGTAACTGCAAATAAGGATAGACATCCCCATCACCCAGCGGATAGCGGAGCCGAAGCGTATTAAAACTTTCCGTCCCTCCGGCCGAGGTTAAGACCTGCTCTAGATTAGTCAGTCCCAGCCGCTCCCAACGACGAAACCTCGTCTGACCCAGCCCAGGTACAAATTCCGCATTCCCCCTAATGGGGAGATAGGGAGAAAAATGCGCTGAAATTCCCCTCCCGCCACAGAAGGATCGCCAGGCCTTCCGAACAGGATCAAAGAGGACCTGCCTGAGAGGAGTCCCCACCCCCTGGAGTCGCTTAGCGTGCAAAAGATAACGCAGGTGAAGGGGCGCCACTGCAGCTCGAAGCATCCCCAGTGGAGAATAATCATCCAGATCCCATAGCCAGTCCCGGGCAAACCGCAACAAGCAGGCAATATTATATTTCTGGAGATCGGGAAAACCCATGCCGCCCAGCGGTACCGGTTGCTTTAAAACCGCAAGACGCACCCTTGGTCGCCTACCCTGCCACAGAAGCCGATTCAGCAAACGCTCCAAGCGATTGAGATCCCCTCGCTTAAAAAGCAACGGAAGAGTCTGCATTGCATACAATATCTTGGGAAAGATGGCCATCTTACACAGTGCGACACGTCCCCCCAGGGACAACGGTAAGTCACACCACTTGTCCACAGACTGCATCACAGCCCTGACAACTTTGGAGACATTCAAGTTATACAGATCCCGTGGATTCGCAGGCAAATATATACCCAGATACTTAAAATGACCGTCCGCCCATTTCAGTGGGAACTCACCTGGCCATCCAGGCCACGCACCCTCACCAATCAGCATGGCCTCAGATTTATCAAGGTTGAGTCGGAAGCCCGAAGGTAGTCCATAATCCTGGATGAGACGAAGGAGCTCAGGCAGCCCCGCACATGGATCGCTCAAGTGAACCAGTAGGTCATCCGCAAATGCCGCTACCCGGAACTCCTCCCTCCCCGCCGGGATGCCACGGAATAAGTCAGAAGAACGGATCTGGGTCAGGAGAGGCTCTAGAGTCAAGACAAAGAGAAGAGGGGAGAGCGGACATCCCTGGCGGGTCCCCTTTTGAATCTCAAAGTCAGCAGTCATAACCCCATTGATCAGCAAAGCCCCAATCGGGTTAGCATATAGGAGGTGAACCACATCGACAAAGAAACCAGCAAAGCCCATGGCCGCAAGCACCTGGTACATAAAACCCCAGCTCACTCTATCGAAAGCTTTCTCAGCATCAAAGCTTATGAGCAGAGAATGAGCTCCCGACACCCTCCCCGCACAGAGCGAGAGTAACACACGCTGAAGACTATATGCAACATGACGGCCGCGCACAAAACCAACCTGATCCCGGTGAATCAGACTCGGCAAACAGTGGGCCAGTCGGTCCGCCATAATCTTAGCCAATAACTTAATATCTACATTTAGAAGTGAAATTGGGCGGTATGAGCCCGGATGGAGAGGGTCCCGGCCCGGCTTAGGCAAGATAGTAACTAAAGCCTTATTAGCCTCATACGGGAACTCCCCCCTTTGCACCAAATCTTCAAAATAGCCCACCAAAGGAGCCACCACCGCCGCGTCGCCCAGGGCCTTATAAAACTCACTGCGATACCCGTCCACCCCCGGGGCCCGCCCATTTTTGAGATTACGAATGCCGGCTTGTACCTCCTGTCCCGAGATAGGCTGATTAAGAGCCCGCAGGTGCTCCTCGGTGAGTCTCGGCAGAGCACACTTAGACAAAAACACAGACCCCGCCTGTTCCTGCGCTCCATCGCTAGCATAAAGCTGCCGGAAGAAAGCGGTAAAGATGCTTTCAATGTCGCTAGCGCTGCGTCGAAGACCCCCATCCGGATGTCTGAGGGCCCCAATATGTCGGGACCCCCCAGGGGGCTTCAACAAAGCCGATAGCAGCTTGCCCGCCTTATTACCATATTGATATAGCCGGTAGCGGTAGTACAACATCGACTTCTGTGCTCTTTGGTGAAGTAGCATCTCCAGTTCAAGCTGAAGCTCCCTCAGCTGACGTTGATTCTCAACCGACTTGTGTCCAGCCACCACCCTCCGTGCTCTCCCCAGGTCGCGTTCCAACCTCAGTATCCGCTGAAGAAGCCGCTTACGTTTTTGACTACAATAGCTGATGATCTCACCGCGAAGGACAGCCTTACCAGCCTCCCAGAAGAGAGCAGGAGAGATCCCCGGCTGATCATTGAGGGCCACATAATCCGCCCAGCGCTCTCGGAGATGAGCCTCAAACGATGCGTCTCCACTGAGGTCTAGCGGGTACCTCCACAGGCGGTTCCGGCTGGGGCCACCACTACGAAGTTCCAAAAGTATCATAGCATGATCCGACAAAATGACCGGCCCGATCTCCGCGCGGGAGACCCCACTAAACAATGAGTCCGAAATCAAAAAGAAATCTATGCGAGACCAAGTACCATGGGCGCGAGACATATGAGTATAGTCTCGGTCCCCCGGATGCAAAACCCGCCACACATCCATGAGCTTATGCGCTTCGCACGCACCCCGGAGACGCCGTCATGTGGTGGTTGCACATGGGGCCGCGCCAAATCTGCCCCGTGTCCAGCAAGAAAGAGAAAGAATGAAAAAAAAGGGGGGAGAAAAAAGAAATCAACAATCAACAATACAATCCAAAAAAATAGTCCAAAAAAGATAAATAACAATAATTAGAGATCCACAGTTCATGTCCACATGTGCCCGTCACTGCGGAGACGGTCTTCTTAGTAGCCACACTCCAGGCTAGTCACGATCCATCAGCCCAAGGTATCGCAGTATTCCAACGCTTCCTCCGGTGAGGCAAAGACGCGCCGAACACCCTCGCTGTCTACTCGGAGGAGCGCAGGGTAGGCCAAGGTGAACCTGAGGCCCCTCTCCACCAAACGACCGCAGGCATCCTTGAAGGCCTTCCGCCGCGCAGCAACCCCAGCCGAGTAGTCCTGAAAGATCAGGATCTGGGGAGCATTCGCCCCCGAGCGTCGCGCCTGCCGGGAGGCGCGCAGGACTCCATCTTTCTGCGCCGCGTTCAAAAACCGGGCGATGACAACCCGAGGCCGATTTTCCCCAGTACGAGGCGGTCCCAGGCGGTGCGCCCGCTCCAACACAATACCGCCGGTGCCATCTTCCAGGGGCAAGTGCTCCGGTATCCACTTCTCCAGATAGGCCCTGAGCTCTCTGTCGGGCACCGACTCAGCAACGCCGATAAATCGAAGATTGTTCCGCCGACTCCTATTCTCCAAATCTTCCAGTTTGTCATGCTGTTTCAGGAGTGCCTCCTCCAACTTTTTGATCCGGGCCGCGTCTTGAACACGTGTATCTTCCAGTGTGCCTATGCGGCGCTCAGCATGCTCCACCCGGCCTGCGAAGTCAGACACCGCTTGAGTTAGAGCAGTGATCTGCGTTGCCAAGCCGCCCAAACGGTCTTCCAGAGCAGTCACAACCGCCCGGGACACCTCAGCAACCATCGTGGCTGTGGCTGCCGGCATCGAACCGTCTGTGGGTCCCTCCGCCATCTTTGAGTCCCCCACACGCGCTCTCTCGCGCCTGGGGGTTTTCGACGCCATGTGATCTCGCTTTCAGCGCGGACACGGACCCGGGGTAAGCTCCGGTCAGCGGAAGATGGTATCTCTACTTCGGAGTCAGAGAAGTATCATGTAGAGCAGGTAAGTAGAGGAGGGAAGGAGAGCGGACCCCGGAGCTAAGAGAACGCGTGCCTCTCAGCTCACCATGCCACCGGAAGTCCCAGCCCTGGTTTTATTATACACTGATTTATCCAGGCAGTAACATTTGATAGTTTGTGCCTCTGGTATGAGAGAATCTTTTCACAGTTTGACTTGCAAACCCGGGTCTCTGATGGGAAATGGACACAAGAGCCACCAGGCTTTTGTCTTCTCCTACTTCGATAATTGGCTCATCGGGGACGGTACGGTCTCAGAGGCCAGCCAGGCTGCAGAACATACAACCCTCCTTCTACAGCACCTGGGGTTCATCATTCTCCAGTCCAAAGCCTGGAGTTCATAGGTGCTCACCTGGAAATTTTAAAGGTCAAGGCCGTACTCCCTGGAGACAGGGAAGAATGTCTCAGACAACTGGCAGGAGAGGTGCAGCACCGCCAGTCAATACTGGCTCGCCTCCTCCTCCCTGCTGGGCCACATAGCCTCAATGGTCCATATCACACCCTCAGCCTGCTTACACATGTAGACAGCCCAGTGGTGCCTATGCTCGCAGTGGACACGGGCCACGGGCAAGCTATGGGACAGGGTCAGAGTCACCCACCAGTTGGTGGAGTCCCTCAACTGGTGGCAAAACCTGCACCACCTCCAGGCAGGAATGCCCTTCCAGGCACCCGCTCCACAAATGGTCCTGACCACAGATGCCTCCCTCCTGGGTTGAGGGGCACATTGCGGGGATCACCGCACACAAGGCTGCTGGTCTCAGGAGGAGTCACTCCTGCAGATCAATCTCCTGGAGATCAGGGCAATCTGAGGAGAGGGTGTTATGGGCTGGCAGCACAGATCTACAGAGCTCTGACTGTTATAGGCATGAAAATGATCTGAGTAGCACAGTCACAAAAGGAACAGAGAGGAATCAAACCCCTGGCCCCTGCCTACAGAAACCTTGAACTAACCAGTAGGCTATACTTCCACATCTTGCTGCACAGCAATGTCTGGATACAAAAAAATGGCTGCTGTGTGTGCCAGTATAGGTTAGCCCCATCAGTACCCATGATGTAGTGCACAGGCCGAACAGCAGTCTACAGCTGGTCTCCGAATGGAGAATGCACTTATCCATCATCTCAGCTCAGTAAGAAGACCTGACAGTGTGTGATACAAGCACAGAGCAGCTGCAAACCGTGCTACTGAGCCGCATCTGAGGTCACCCTGAGGGTGAGGATGTGTGCCCAGCATCGGGTCCCCAGTACCTGCCGTGTTGCAGATCGCCATCTCTACCAGTTGGTGGCATGTGTTCTGCTGTATGCGCCAGTCTCATCTTGCTCTGTTGGACCGAAACCCACGTTGAACAGTGTTACAATGCTGATGCCATGGCTGCCTACTACCAGGAGGGAGGGGTATCTAGATCCACATGGGGTTTATATAGTTTATGTAGCAGTGCTTACATACCGCTGGTGTACAATCAAATGCATTATAAATTTCTCTTGTCCCCGAAGGGCTTGCAATGGAGGGGTATGGAGTTTGCTCACAGCCACAAAGGGTGTGTGTGGGACCAGAAGCCCCAGTCCCTCTGGCCTGAGGTTGCTGTGCTCCAGCTGGATTCAACCCCTCAGCCCAAGCTAACATACTGCATTAGGCCACACCTGTTACCAAGGCCCTGTCAGCAATACTGGGAACACTTCCCCCCTGGGTAGGTATAACATTCAGCTGCACCAAGCATAGTCATACTGCACTTGCTGCCCACCCCCACCGGGCGTCCCCATAATGCACAAACTGCAGACAATCTTTATTGTATGTACACGGAAGGGCCATGTGCACCCAGGTTTGGTATATACAGCACAGTCACCCAGCAAGCAGATCAGTGATTGGGGCACCAGGAAAGGAAGCAGACCCTATACGTCACTATGTGGATACATAGCCATGCCATGGTCACTGCTCGATCAGAGTGGGAGTGTCCTCCCAGCATGACATGCTGTGGCCACCTGGTCCATGCAGGTGGTAGTTGGGCACTACGAAGTACCAGCCATTGCCCTGCCCCTGATGCAGACGCATCCTGGCCAATCTACCCTGTTCGGGCCATGCCCCAAGACCTTTCTTCTCATCATGCACATTTGCAGGCTAATTCTGAAAACAGTGTAGGCAGTGTGAGGCTCAGTGAGGTGTAGAACCCCAGAAAACAATGGATAGAAATACAGACACACCCCCTTACCGAAGCACTGTGCAACACTGGGGATGGGTGGTAGGCCTGGCCGCAACTCTGGTCCCAATCTCAGTGCAGGCATTGCTAAGGTGTGCTTATTGTGCAGGAGCTAGTAGTAGTGCTCTGATGCTAACTGCTGCTCCGTGTGCTGGAGCCAACAGCCTGACTCTCCATCCAGCTGTGGATAGTGGAGCCTGTCTGTGTGAGTGTTTGTACCCTTATTGGCCGCTGCACTGGGGATTGCACATGTTGGTGGTGTATCCGCAATGTGGGGTAAAAGGTTGGGACATGCACTAAAGGATCCACCACTTTAGAGGAAAGGCGGGATAGAGGTGATATGACTGAGACATTTAAATACCTCCATGGCATAAATGAACAGGGGGAGAGCCTCATTCGATTGAAAGCAAGTTCTGCTACGAGGGGACATGGGATGAGGGTGAAAGGGGATAGATTCAGGAGCGATATGCGGAAGTATTTCTTTACTGAAAGAGTGGTGGATCCGTGGAATAGTCTCCCAGTGGAGGTGTTAGAGATGAGGACAGTATCTGAATTCAAAAAAGCATGGGACAAACACAGAGGATCTCTAAAGGAAAAAAGGGGAATGTTGTAGTGGTTGATATGGAAGGACAGACTAGATAGGCCATGTGGTCTTTTTCTGTCATCATTCTTCTGTTTCTACATGTAATGTACATACAAGAACAGGTAACCTTGTAGGCATGCATACTTACATGCATGTATATAGCTGCACAATTATATAAAAGGCCTCTTCTTTATGTAAATCAGACCTCTTTGTAGACTCTGTCACAATTTCTATAAATGGCCTGGAGCTCATGTAGGGGTATATTCAAGGCAGAATGTGAGAGGCAGGAGACATTTCTCCCTTGCTTGAGAAAGATCTTCAGCCATGATGCTAGTGGCAGACAAGCACATGAAGCTCCAAGGCACAACATATCCCAGCTCATAAAGACAGATGCTATCCTAAGATTTTTTTAAATTATCTATTTGCATTTACGCACTGCATTTTCAATCTAAAAAGAGCTGCCCAAAGTGACTTATAACAGATAATACTCATGTAATTCAAAAGTCAACACAACTGGGCTTCCTCACTCCTGAGGGTATGGAATCTGTGGGGGTGTGTAACAAATGATAAAGGCAGGTAGAGTCAACAATCTTTATTACATACATGTAGTTCAGAACATGGAATAACACGACTGTGACTCACCTCTGTGATTTCTCCACTAATACATCAATTTTATAATGCTCATGCATAAAACTATTGAGCATCTGATATTCAGCATGACTTTGGTGAAAGTGCAAGTCATGGTCGTGAGGCCAAAAGGCAGAGCCTTGAACTGAAAATGCCACATGGGCACAGCCAGAACTTCTCTGTTCCAGCTGTTTGATGATATTTTAACATAATCCCTTTCCCTCGTTATCTTTGGAGTCTGCAATCCATTGGGTTACTCTTCTACCAGTGACACCTCTGTACGCAATGATTCCGTTTTTCCCTCTACAAGTGGTTAGTTTTCTTCTGGCATTGTGTCCTCATTGGTTAAATTTTCTGGGTATAATTTTCACTATACAATACTGAATACAATTGATTTCTGTAAGAATATGCAGGTTATGAATTTGGTCATGTTCCTAATCAGATACTTTGAGTATGAAGTTTAGCTTAGATCCCCTTCCATCTCCAGGACTACAGCCCAAGTATCCATCTCCACGTATTCCAGAAGCTCAGTCCATCTTCTGGACTCTGTTCCTTGGTCTGTCTTACATCATGTCCCCCCCTCCCCCCGTTTCCCCCTTACCATTCATTGGTTTCTGTATCCGACCAGCTACCTCATCCCATTTCTCTGGCTGTTCCTGGCATCTTTCTTCTGGTTCCTGTCTTTCACTTTCTCTCTCATCCCTCAATTGTTCTGAGATGTTATCACTTATATACTTCTCTCATTTGATTTGTCCAATTCGAAAACTTATATGTAGATCATCAGGTTATTTTGTATTGATTTGCTCTTGCTTCCAATTTTTGAACCTTCTGGATTTAAATATAGAACCCGTGTTCTCAAAATAGCAGAACCTTATTGCCTTTTAAACTTCAAAAGTCCATATAACTGTAATTTGCCCTCTTAATTTTTTCATTAGCCTCTTTGTTCTCTGTCCTCATAGAGTAGGCTTCTGAACAAGTATCCATGTCCAATAGCTGCACCAGAGGTCAGACACATTGCTGATTAACCAGCATCCCAGGCAATCTATAAGCTGCCCATTCTCAATTCTGACTCAGTCCACAGTTAGCAGGGATCCACGTCCAGTAATGCAGGAGCTTAATTTAATCTTCAAACTACTACTGTTTCTGCAACAATGGAAGAAGATACTGACTCCCCATCTCTGGGCAAAATGGATTAGAACTACAGGTCATCCCCTATCAGACTCGCTCCTTCCGATGTCATCATGGGAAGGTACTCAACTAGATTTGGTAAAAGATATGGACTCCCTTCAGTTATACACTGGCTCCCCTCAGGGTAATTTCTCCAAATGGGAGAGTTTTCTGCATACCAAGACAGTCATGAACCTCATTCCTAAGCCAGGATATGTGGAGTATGAACTCAGTCTATTAAATTTATTGCTAATGCTTGGTGTAGTGCTTGTATCGTCCAAAGACAGCTTCCTTCTGGAATTCATAAGATGGAACATGTATGGGTAATTGTTCTCTAGACCTGAAATCTCTCCAGGGGATCCAGGCCTAGTGGTTGGGGCAAGGTACTTCAGGCCAGAAGGTCGGGGGTTCAAATCCCACTAGAGGATAACAACCTTGGGCCAAAAGGACTGGGGTTTCTAGTCCCACAGGTGCTCCTTGTGGTCTTGGGCAAGCCGCTTAACCCTCCATAGCCCATGTTCCCTGTAAAATAGTTATCTCCAAGTTATAATGCCCTGTTCAATGTAATTTCAGCTTGTTCAATGTAAACCGCACTGATGCAGAATAGCACGGTATATAAGAAAATGTAAATAAATAAATCTCTGCCTGTTTATCTGACACTGCTGCCTGGATGTCTCACTGTCATCTGAAACTGAACATGGCCAAGTCTGAGCTCCTTATCTTTCCTCCCAAACTCACCTCCCCCCTTCCTTCCTTCTCTGGTTCTGTAGATAACACAACAATCTTTGACTCTACTTTCTCCTTCTCTGCACACATCAACAGATAGCTAAAACCTCTCACTTGTTCCTCTATAACATCTGTAAAATTCACTCCTTCCTTTCTATGCACACTACCAAGATCCTCTACTCTCTAGTCACCTCCCATCTTGACGATTGTAACCTGCTCCTCGCTGGTCTCCCTCTCAATCAGCTCTCTCCTCTTCAATCTGTTCAAAACTCTGCTGCATGGCTTATCTTCTGCCAGTGTTACTATGCTCATATAACCCATCTTCTCAAGTCACTTCACTGGCTACCTATCCGTTTCTGCATCCAGTTCCAACTTTTTCTACTGACCTACAAGTGCATTCATTCTGCGGCTCCTCAATACCTTTCCTCTCTTATCTCATTCTAAACCCTTCCTCAGGAATTCTGTTCCCCTAGCAGATCCCTTTTATCTGTGCCCTTCTCTGTCACTGCCAACTCCAAACTTTGTTCATTCCACCTTGCTGCTCCATATGCCTGGAACAAACTATCTGAGTCAGTGTGTCAGGCTCCTTCTCTAGTCCTATTCAAATCCAGGCTAAAAAACCACCTCTTTGAGGCTGCTTTTGGATCCTGATGTTCCTCACTCTCTTGTTCACTACTTATGTGTATCTTACCATACTCTAGTCTCCAGTTTTGTGATGTTTTTGCCCTGATTAGATTGTAAGCTCTGACAGTGACTATGTCTTATGTCTACATGCATACGCCTTGTAGTGCTATACTGATTAGTAGTAGTAGTAATTTGTCAAGATATGCTCGGAAATTCCTCTTAATCAAACCTGTGACACTCAATATGATGGGAAAAAGCTCAGTCTCTTTTTGCTACATTTTCTTGGTCTCTGACTGCATTTCCTAGTACTTGAAGATCTTCTCCCACTGAACGCAATTCAGAGAATGGTCACCTGGAAATGACACCTCTATAATCAATGCCATTCTGGGGTGGTGTTCTCATTTATTTATTTTATTTAACAGTATTTCTAAACCGCCTTATCTTATTAATCAAGGTGGTATCACAGCAAACAATCGGGTAAAGTGAGCGTGTTATACATGCAGTGAGGGTGAAACTTTGTTGAGTGTATGTTGTGTTGTGTGCGAGATTATTTTGAGCTATGTACAATGTGAGCTATATACAATGGGGCTATAAAACATTTTCTATACATACAGTGTTAGGAGGTATCATGTGCTGTTATACATTCTCTGAGGTTATGTGATGTGTCCATAGTGTTCTATGAACAGCATGGTCTTCAGCTGTTTTCTAAAGTCTTTGAGGTCTGTTGTTGCCCTCAAATCGTCCGGGAGTTTGTTCCATATTGTTGGAGCAGCCATGGAGAGTGCTCTGTCTGTTGTGTCCTTGCGTGTGTGTTTGTATTCACTTGGGGTGCTGACTCGGTTGTGTGTTTGTTTTCTTCTTGGACGGGTGCTGGTGTCTGGTTGTATGAGGGTGTGCAGGCTGTTGGCTGATGTGTGCTGATTTATCTTAAATAGGTTTATGATAGTTTTGTATCTGATGCGTGAACTGATTGGGAGCCAGTGTAAGTCCTTCAAGATAGGTGTGATGTGCTCCTGTCTTGCTGTTCCAGATATTATTCGTGCTGCAGTGTTTTGTGCCAGTTGGAGTGGCTTGAGGGCGTGTTTCGGTAGTCCAAGGTATATCGGATTGCAGAAGTCCAGAAGTGGGGTTATCAGTGCTTGACAGACGGTACAGAAGTGTTCAGGGGCAAGGAGTGGTTTCAGTCTCCTGATGATTCGCATCTTGTAGTAGGCTTTTTGGATTGTTTTGTCTATGTGTGGCTTGAGATTGAGTTTATTGTCCAGAGTAACTCCGAGGTATCTAACTTCTGATCTTATTGGTATAGTAGTGCTTTGTATCTTTATATTTGGTGGGTGTATGAAGCTTTGGTTCCGAGTGATGATTAAAGCCTCGGTCTTGCTGTAGTTGATTGCGAGGTTGTTGTTTTGACACCAACTTGTCATTTGGGTAAGACAGTCTGTTATCTTAGAGAAGTCCGGGTTGTCGACTGATATCGGGGTGTATATCATGATGTCGTCTGCATATATTGTGTATTGAATGTTGTTCTCTTTCATGATGTTGCATATTGGTTGGATGTAGATGTTAAATAGTAGTGCTGAGAGTGCGGATCCTTGAGGTACTCCTTGGCGGACATTTATGTGTCGGGAGGTGTTGTGGCCCACCTTGACCTGTAACTGTCTTTCGGTTAGGTATGAATGGAACCATTTCAATGTGATACCATGTATCCCAGTGTTCTTTAGTCTTTCCAAGAGCATGTTGTGGTCCACTGTATTGAAGGCTGAGGAGATGTCGATGAAGATCATTATGATTCCATTCCTGGTGTTGTCAATTATTCTTAGGATGCTGTCGAAGAGGTAGATCAGTAGTGTTTCGACTCCATGGTTGGGACGAAAGCCGTGTTGGTTGTCGTCAAGTGTTTCATGTTTGTCGATGTGCTCCTGTAGTTGTAGTTGAACTGTTTTTTCGATGATTTTTGCCAGGAAGGGTATGCTGGAAATTGGTCGGTATGCTGCTGGATCTTTTTTGTCGAGAGTTGTTTTCTTTGTGATTGGTCTTACTGAGGCGAGCTTTAGTTGCTTTGGCATGAGTCCTTGAGTGAGTGAGTTGTGTACCATGTTGTGTATGGTGTGGATGAAGCTTGATTTGGTGGCTTTGACCCATGACACTGGGCACGGGTCGGTAGGAGCAGTGCTTGTGTTGTTTGTGGAGATGATGTGGGATAGCTGCTCTGTTGAGGGTGAGTAGAATGTGCCCCAGGTTTTGGTGTGTACGTCTGTCCTGGTGGTTACGCTGGGTGTTGTTCGCTCTGTGGAGTGAAATATGTCCTTGATGTGGTCGGCAAATTCCTGTGGATCTACTTGTACTTCCTCTTCTGTTGTTTGCTCTTTTGTGAGGATTTTTACGATTTCGAAAAGCTCTCTGGGTTTGTTGATGGAAGTATTTATCATGTTTGTGTGGAATTCCCTCTTTGATTGGTTGATGTGTTCATTGTATTGTTTTTGCCTTGTTAGGTAAAGATGCTGGTTGTCTGTTGTTTTGTTTTTTTCTCCATCTCCGTTCAATCTTCCTGAGTTCCCTCTTTTCCTGTCGTATTTTTGCTGAGTACCATGGTTTGTTTTGTCTCCTGTTGTGATGGTGTTTCTCGGGCCCACCACCAGATGATTTGGCGGCGTTAGCTAGAATGCTGTTCCAGCTGGAAACTTGTTCCTCCAGGTCGTCTGTAGTAATGGTCAGGTGTTGTATTGTGTCCTGTATGAATTTGTCCCTGTCGAAATTCTTGAATCGTCTTTGTGTGTGTGAGATGTTTGCTCTTTCGTTTGTCTGGTCTTCTTGTAATCGCAACTTTGTCTCGATTATGTAGTGGTCAGACCATGGCACTGGGGTAATGGTGGGTGTTGAAATTAGGTCTCTTGATGTTAGGTAGTTGGATGCGAAGATGAGGTCTGGGGATGATCCATGTTTGTGCGTTGGTGCATTGATTATCTGTGTGAATTGAAGTTAGGTCATTGCTTGAAGGAAGGCTTCCTTAGCACATTTGTCAAGGCCAAAAGCAGAAGAGGTGGCAGGCTAGCGGTTAGAGTAATGGGATAAAAATCAAGAAAGCTCTCACTTCTGTTATTAACACTCCTTGTGACCTTGCTCACGTTATATCCTACTGATTTACCAATATGTCCGGCTTCCTTACATCCAGCTTCTTATCCATTGGAATGGGAGCATTCCAGGTGATCAAAACTTCTTCATTCTCCATAATTCTCTTAGGGTCATGCTCCCAGTACTTTACGAGTACAATGATGTTGTGTGTTTACAGAGTTTCCAGTGGATGAGACGTGCTACTGCATTGTGCCTTCCTATATAGAAATTTTTTGCCATCAGAACTTTGCAGCCAGTTACAGAATCTACTTATGTGTATTTTACTGTTTTTTTTTTCAATGTTTTCTGTAAATCATTCCATCTGTAATCCACTCCCTTGGACTGCAACTATCCATCTCTCATCCTTTGGTTTCATTCCCCTCTCCTTAACTATTCTTGTGTCCGGTCTTGATCTACAAAGGATTTCTGGAGTAACTCTGTATTTCCCACTGTGTTCATGTATTTGTCGTGTATTTTCCTTGTTTGCTGATCTAATTCTTTGAAGAGTTTTTTTTCTCTTGCTTTGCAAATTCTGTTGCTTCCTTCCCTGTGTCTGATTGTGGATTCACACTCATTCCTTCTGAATGAGTTGGAATGTATGCCCAAGTTTGATGATGGAAACAGATTCATAAGAATATAAGAACATTTACATTCATATTTCAGCACTGTTTGTGTATTTGGATCTGATGATGCTGTGAGGTAGCTCTCTCTGCATAATTGATTTCTATGAAGCCCAGTCCTCCTTCAGTTCTAGTACAGCATACAGATTCTTGTAAATTACTTCATGGGCATGGAGTTTTCTTATTTATGCATCGAGTTTTTCTATGTCTTTAATCCCAAAGCAGTATGATAGTTCAGGAATTGACTGCTGATTAATGATTTGTAACTTATTTATTTATTTTATTAACATTTTTATACTTCGTTTTCTGAATGATCAAGCGCGGTTTACAAATAAAAACATTGTGAATTGTACAATAACAGATACAAATTCTGTTAGAGAATGCTATTAGAACTATATACACAGAGGTTGATACAAATATAAACTATGCACACGGATGCGGTTAGGAATTCTAAGCAGCAGGGATTATTTACATCTCTTGACTGATTGAGGTGTGGTATTTAGAGCGCAGGTGTGGTGGTTACAGGTGTATCATGTTCTGTTAGTGTGCCATAGTGGATGGAGAATAGATGGGTTTTAAGGTTTTTACGAAATGTTTGTAGGTCATTTAATTCCCTGAGGTTGTCTGGTAGGTTGTTCCAGAGGTTTGGGGCTAAGTGCGAGAATATTTTGTTGTTTGTTTCCTGGCTTTCCTGAAGTCTGTTGGGATAACCAGTTTGTTTTTGTTCCGGTTGCATTGAGTTCTATTATTGGGTTCCTTAGATACGAGGGTGGAAAGGTAAGAGGGGGCAATGTCATTTATAACTTTGAAGGTGGAGATCAAGATTTTGTAGTTAATGCAGCTTTGGATGGGTAGCCAGTGGAGGGCATAAACAGTTGGGGTTATGTGCTCCATTGAGTTGATGTTCATAATTACCCTAGTGGTTATATTTTGGACAGTTTGAATCCGTCTTAATGCTTCTTTTGTGATGCTCTGTAGCATGGTTCTGTGATATTATAGCACCTTTCATTAATGATTTTAATCTCCTGTAATATTCTTTACTGATCTTCTTAGTAATTTCTGCTTGATTATTGATCCTTCCTCTACTCCTGCAAAATGCAATGCAGTGTGTGCCTTTCAGTCAATGCTGACTCCTGGCAACCCAGCAGCTCCTGGGTTTTCTTGGCAATGTGACTGCCAGGCCATTCTTTGAAGGAAATGGAAGGTTAATTGGCTTGCCCAAAGCCACAAGGAATGCTAGTGGGAACTGAACCCTGGTCTCCTGGTGACTAAGCCAGTGCTCTAACCATTAGGCTACTCCTCCACTCCCTTGCTCTGATCCTAGATATTTCTATATGTCCTCCTGTTCAAGTTCCCTCTGTCAGGGAGATGTTTTCTGTTTTGCTCAGTTTTCCTCTAAGGAAGGCTTCCTTAGCACATTTGTCAAGGCCAAAAGCAGAAGAGGTGGCAGGCTAGCGGTTAGAGTAATGGGATAAAAATCAAGAAAGCTCTCTCACTTCTGTTATTAACACTCCTTGTGACCTTGCTCACGTTATATCCTACTGATTCAGACAGCACTTGGAGAAGGGACATATTGTACCAGTATATTTTTCACCATTGTACACCACTATTATATCTAATAGTGCTATAAAAATAAGCAGGGGTGGAGGAGCAGCCCAATGGTTACAGCAGTGGCTAGAACCTTGTGAGCTTGAGCAGGTCATTTAGCCCTCCATTGCCTCAAAACTAATGTAGGGGTAGGGACCTCGGCACACATATCATGCATGCACTACTAGTGTCACTTAGTAAACCTATTCTTTAGATTGTAAGCTATCTAGGAACAGGAAAATACCTACTGAACTTATGTAACTCATCTTGAACTTCTAAGAAAAGACCATGAGCTAAATCTAAAATCCTTATATCATCCAAGAAGCTTTTCAATACATGGAGTTCAACTAATTCTTGGTCATAAGAACTGTAGAGCTTCAGGTCATCTACAAATAGTCAGTGTGATGTCACGTTTGGGCCATGGCCATCCTTAGATTTCAAGCTAAATCTATATCCCAAGGAGTTTATAAGAATACTCATTGGATTGAGCATCTTATAAAACAGAATTGGTGATAGGGAATCTCCCTGAAATATTCCTCACCGGATCGTGATGTTAGGAATGATGTACTAACCATCCTTATACTTCAAAAAGAGTGTGGCTTGACATATTTTCATGGTGAACTTAATTAATTTATTTATTTAGACAGTTTTGTATACTGCCTTATCCTTCAATCAAAAGTGGTCACAACACAATTGGGGGATACATTTAAAACGCGGGGATATGAGATACATACACTAATACTTACAGGGAACATGGGCAATGGAGGGTTAAGTGGCTTGCCCAAGACCCCAAGGAGCACCTGTGGGACTAGAAACCCCAGTCCTTCCGGCCCAAGGTTGCTGTCCTCTAGTGGGATTTGAACCTCCGACCTTCCGACCTGAAGTACCTTGCCCCAACCACTAGGCTACTCCTCCCTCCTCCCTTAATGTACTCTGTCAATCCAGTGTTTATTATATATGATTCAAGGTAATTGTGTGGATGAGTTTTGCGCATACCATGACAGCCATGCACCTCACTGTTCAGCCAGGGTATGTGGAGTATGATCTCAGTTTCTCAAATTTACTGCTAATTCTTTCCACTGTGGATCAGTTGATGGTTTTTAAGATGCGATGAGTGAGTGAAAGTCTTGTTGTACTCAGTACTTTGGAAAGCTTTTCTTTTGCGCATACCATGACAGTCGTGAGCTTCACTTCTAAGGCAAGGTATGTGGAATATGATCTCAGTTTCTCAAATTTATTGCTAATGCTCGTTGTAGTACTTGGATCATGCTAAAGACAGCCACCCTCTGGAGTTCCTAAGATTTACATGTATGGGTAATTTATCAATGTGTGCTTGAAAGTTCCTCTTAATTAAGCCAGTGGCACCCAATAGAATGGGAAATAACTCTGTATCTTTCTGCCACATTTTCTTGGTCTCCAAATGCATTTCTTGGTTCTTGAAGATTTTCTCCCTCTCAACATGATTCACTGAATAGTCGCTTGGAACTGACACTTCTATCAATGGCGTTCTGGTGTTTTTCTCATTTACCACTATATCTGGCTTCCTCGCATCCAGCTTTTAATCGTTCGGGATGAGAATATCCCAGGTGATCATAATCTCTTCATTCTCTGTAATTCTCTTAGGGTCATGATCCCAGTGCTTTTCAGACAAAGCAATGTTGTAGTGCTTACAGAGTTTCACCTGGATAAGGCACACTACTTTATTGTGCCTTTCTATACTGAAATTTTCTGTCGTCAGAACGTCACAGCCAACAATAAGGTGAGTTATTGTTTCCAGATCTTTACCACAGAATCAACGTATGTCCGTTTTGCCAGTTTTTTCAATTCTGGCTGTAAACCATCTCATCCGTAAGCCGCTGTCCTGGGCTGTGACTATCAACCTCACATCCTTTGAGGGGTGTGGTTGACAATCACAGCCCAGGACCACGGCTTATGGTTGAGATAGTTTACAGCAAGCATTTTTTTACACTGTGGATCCTTTGATGGCTTTTAAGATGCGATGACTGAGTGAAACACTTGTTGCACTCAGTACATGTGAAAGGTTTCATTCCACTGTGGATCCTTTGATGGCTTTTAAGATGCGATGACCGAGTGAAACCCTTGTTGCACTCAGTACATATAAAAGGTTTCATTCCACTGTGCATCATCTGATGTCTTTTAAGAGACGATGACAGGGTGAAACCCTTGTTGCACTCAGTACATGTGAAAGGTTTCTTTCCACTGTGGATCATCTGATGGCTTTTAAGATACCATGAGTGGGTGAAACCCTTGTTGCACTCAGTACATATAAATGGTTTCATTCCACTGTGGATCATTTGATGGCTTTTAAGATACCATGAGTGGGTGAAACCCTTGTTGCACTCAGTACATATAAATGGTTTCATTCCACTGTGGATCATTTGATGGATTTTAAGATGCGATGACTGAGTGAAACCCTTGTTGCACTCAGTGCATATAAAAGGTTTCATTCCACTGTGGATCATTTGATGGCTTTTAAGAGACGATGATTGGGTGAAACCCTTGTTGCAATCAGTACATATAAAAGGTTTAATTCGACGGTGGATCATTTGATGGCTTTTAAGATGCGATGAGTGAGTGAAACCTTTGTTGCACTCAGTACACGTGAAAGGTTTCTTTCCACTGTGGATCATTTGATGGCTTTTAAGATGCGATGACAGAGTGAAACACTTGTTGCACTCAGTACATATAAAAGGTTTCATTCCACTGTGCATCATCTGATGTCTTTTAAGAGACGATGACAGGGTAAAATCCTTGTTGCACTCAGTACATGTGAAAGGTTTCTTTCCACTGTGGATCATTTGATGGCTTTTAAGATACCATGAGCGGGTGAAACCCTTGTTGCACTCAGTACATATAAATGGTTTCTTTCCACTGTGGATCATTTGATGGCTTTTAAGATACCATGAGCGGGTGAAACCCTTGTTGCACTCAGTACATATAAAAGGTTTCATTTCACTGTGGATCATTTGATGGTTTTTGAGACTCGATGAGTGGGTAAAACCCTTGTTGCACTCAGTACATGTGAAAGGTTTCTTTCCACTGTGGATCATTTGATGGCTTTTAAGATACCATGAGCTGGTGAAACCCTTGTTGCACTCAGTACATATAAATGGTTTCATTCCACTGTGGATCATTTGGTGTTTCTTGATTTGTGACAGATACATGAAGCTTTTATAACACTCAGAACAGGTATAATGTTTCTCCCCAGTGTGGCTCCTCTGGAGAATTATTGGCTCTGATTGACTAGTGAAGCTTTTCTCTAATTCCAAAGGTGAAATTTTTCTCCCTCTTTTGTATGAATTTTGGGTCTTTCTTAAGAATTGCTTGAAGTAATGAGATTTCAGAAATGTTTTTCTTTTGAAAGACATTTTTCCAGTGTGTGTTCTTTGGTTTGTAATTAATAGTTCCTTATGACAGAAACCTTTGCTAAATTCAATATAGGGAAGTGACTTCCCTTTAGTATGAATTCTCTGGTGTAATTTCAGGGTTAACTTCTCTTTGAAACATTTTCCACACTGAGAGCATGAAAAGGGTTTCTCCCCACTGTGTGTCCTCTGGTGCATTAATAAATCATATTTCTTATTAAAACTCTCTCCACAGGTGTTACACAGACAGAATTTCTTCCCTCTCCTCTCTCCCTGGTAGTGTTTAGAAGTTATTTGGTCACTGCTGTTATTTGGGAAAGATCTCTCTGCTCTCAGGTGTATCTGGTGCTCAGGGATGTTTGTGAGCTCCCTATCACTTCTCTCACACTCAGTGACTCCGTCCGGTGAGTCTCCTGCAGGGTCTCTCTGCTCCTTCCCTAATTCCTGCTGAAGATTCCCTGTGTTTTTCCTCTCAGTCCTATGGGAAATATTCTCAGAGACATTTCCTGATTGTTCCATTTCTACAGGAGGTTCTTCTCGATTCTCCTCCTTCTTCTGTTCCTGGATGGACGGATTATCTGCAGGATACAAACAGAAGACATTAACGATGCATTAATGACTATGGAAAGCTACTAATGATCCTGGAAATGAATTTTCTGGGATCATACAATAACATCATGGGTTTTGTGATAGAAAATTCTATGGTTTAGCACAGGTGGCCTCAAACTATTCCTGTGAAGAGCCATTAGAAGGAAATTCAGGAGAAAAACCTGCAGCTCAGAGGCCCTACGTATCTCAGGAAAACTGCATAATTGCAGGACAGTTGCAAGTATATTAGGAGTCCTAGGCAAAACGTCCGCACTGCACTCCTTCGCAATTAGCTTGTAGACCCCAAGCCCCCCATACCCCAAGATTTTGTTTATTAAACTCAAATCTTATCATTTCAATACCATCCCTCCAAGAACAGTGCAAGATAAATTCATATTTGGATGTCACATGTTTAAATATTAAACTTTGTTTTGTAAATATATGCATAGGGACGCATTCTGTTCAGAACATCCATGCCCCTGTGCACCCGATCGGAATCAGACACACAGAGGCAGACACGATTCTCATCCCGTGGGGCACGTCTGGCCTCATGGGATCAGAGTCACGACTAGGCCTGTACGTGCAGGCTGGGACCTGATTCCAGCCGGCCTGTACGTACAGGCCTCTACCTGGCTACCTCAAATGCTCCTGAATAGAGCCGTGGCGCCATGGCATCTGGTTGCCACGGCACTGCGGCTCCATTCTGGAGCCGCGATCCCCAGCCACTGATGTGCTCTGCAATTCCCTGCAGCCCGACTCCCGATCAGGTCTCCCAAGGCCAGGGTTGGGTTGTGAGGAATCACCTGTACCCTCTCCGAGCCCTTCCACTGCCCAGGCCAGCCATCCTCTGCTGTCTGGGGAACGTATTCAACCTCAGAGGTGAAAAGTCCCTGTTCAGCCCGCCGGCTCAGGACGTATAGGGCTGACATCAGAATCGGCCCTGTATGTCCATGGCCGTAGACCGCCCACTGCCCGCCCTAACTCCACCCCCTTCCCGGTCCCGTCTAGCCTCCCCGTACAAACACCTTGTTCGTACGGGGAGGTTAGCCAAAAATATAGAGGGGGCCGAATAGTGAGGATGACCCCCATAATGAGGAGCTTTTCAAAAAATCACTTGCAAGGATAACTAGACTATTTGGATATTGCCCAATCTTCCTGCAGGTAAAAGCATGCACTGATGAGGCTGGGTTTGTGTGGCCACTGGGCCCCATTACTTTACTTTGACTGTGTCTGCTCTTTGGTAAACAAACCACTAATATGGTCACCTTGTAGAGTGAATTAAACCTGTTAAACTCTAATATTATCCTCGAGATTGTGATGTTATAGCAGTACCGATATTGCTAAACAGTTGATTGTTATAGATTTCTATAATAAATAAGCAACAGGGTCTCAGATTATCATCCCTGCGAACTATTCTGCTGTATTTAATCATTAATTTGTCTAAATTTAACTTAAATTTACTTCCTATCTGTTGTCCCTTATATACATACACTTCAGTCTATTTGGGCATTTAAGCCAGCAGGAGTGACTGACTGCAAATTATAAATCCATCGTTGTTCGCAGATCAGTAGAGTCTGATCTTGTGATTTGCCATTACAGCCCGCAACAATTTGATCTAAACAAAAACAACGTAGCTCTTCAAATTTGTGGCTATACTCCAAACAATGATTCACTAAAGGCTTCTATTTTCTTTGCGACCTTTACTAAATCAACAAGCAGAAATTATTAATGGACATAAAAAATGTGGTGTCTGTAAAATCTGTGACATCACCTTGGAAATTGCCCAATTTCAACATCATGGAATAACTTATCAATTAAAAAATAGAACATCTTGCTGATCTAGTTTTGTGGTCTATTGCATTCAGTGCCCGTGCTCTTTAATATATGTTGGTAAAATGATACGCCCTTTTAGAGTGCGAATGAACGAACATCGAAGCAGGTTGAACTGCAAGACTCTACTGATCCGCGAACAACGAGAATCAACTATATATACAACTGAGGCAAAGGATTTTAGCATTGTTGAATAGTTTGAAGTGATCAATGCTATAAAGGTGGCACTGGTGAGAGCTAATCCGTAAGTGCGTCGTTGCTTTGAGAAGCCGATGGGCTCATAGAAAATTTGCAACAAAGAATCAACCACGCATATAATTGAGGTAAAGGATTTTAGCAGTGTTAACTGTCTAGTGATTTATGTTATAATACACAAATTTAGATTGAGATTTTTAAGTAGAGCATGAAGAGACTGCGATTAACAAATTAGATTTTTTCATTTTGTTACCAGTGCTTTCAAAGGAAACCCCCTGAAGAAACTTCACCATAGTAAAACGCAGACAAGGCGCTGAAGTATGGTGTTGGGTACAACATGTCAAAGTTAAGCACTGCTTTACATTTCAATTTAAGTAAACTGGTTGATTGAGTCAGAACACAGTTTAAGCGACATAAGAAAGGGTCATTGATGTTAGAGGGTGCAAATATATTGGACACGCTGGAGTCTGAATTAAAGCCCCATGATAATCTGAGACCCTGTTGCTTATTTATTATAACAATTAACTGCTTTTTGGTAAAGACAAGAGAGCTGCCTGAGACCGTCAGAAAAGCCATTATAACCAAACATCAAATTTCAAAGGTGTACAAGGCCAACTCCAAAGACCTTCAGATTCCTGTGTCTACAGTTCACAATGCTATTAAGAGGTTTTCTGCTAATGGAACTGTCAAGAACCTCCCAGGATATGTGGGAAGAGGAAAAGAAGTCTTAGAAGGTTAGTGTGGACTGTTGGAAAAACACCACATAGAAAATCCAAAAGGCTTAAGGCTGACCTGGAGAAATCTAGAGTGGTGGTTTCAATCCACACCATGAGCTATGCCCTAAACAAAGATGGACTTCATGGGCGAAGGCCAAGGAGGACTCCACTACTCAAAGACAGACATAGAAAGGCACGCCTGATGTTTGCCCAAACCCACCTTGAGAAACCTTCTGGATAAAATGTTCTGTAGACAGATGAAACCAAAACATGCACTCTTTCGCAGTGCAGACCAGCAATACATTTACAAGCGAAGAAATGAGGCATAAAGGAACAGAACACCCATAATGTTGTGGGGCTGTTTTGCTGCCTCAGGAACTGGAGGCCTGGAACATACTAAAAGAATCATGAAGTCAGAGGACTACCAAGGAATTATGGAGCAAAATATGGATTGAAGGTCATGGGTCCATCAGCAGGACAGTGACCCAAAACATACATCCAAAAGTACAAAAGAACGGCTAAAAAGGAACCCATGGACTGTTTTAAACTGGCCAGCAATGAGTCCTGATCTCAATCCAATCGAGAATCTTTGAAAAGAGCTGAAATCTACCATTGGTAAAAGGAATCCAGCAGAAGAGTGGAAGAAACTACCAGAAGGCAGATGTACAAAACGTATAGATGGCTTCAAGAAATGTTTGGAGGCTGTCATCTCTGCCAAGGGTTGTGCAAGAAAATATTAGTGAAGGGTGCCATTAATCCTGTCCAGGTAATATTTTGTTTTGTTTTTTTCTCAAATATTACTACATCTGAGTTGCACAGACATCTTTTTTTGTTGTACATCTTTGCACATATTAACATATTATGATGATATTCTTGGAATATTTCCAATTATTTCTCAAGCTATTGTACACAACATACCTAAAATGCAAAAGTGACAATAATGTTGACCACAACTGTATGTTTAGTTTAAGTTGCTGAATAGCAAAGGGAGCCGATACCATGTACCAAGGGGGTTATGTGCTACTAATAGCGGGGCTGACATTAGAATTGGTCCTGTACATTCAGGGCCAGCGACCGCTCACTGCCTGCCCAACTTCACCCCCAGGCTGCCCATCCCCGCCACTCCTGCCGGCTCCTGCCCCGACTAACTTCCCCGCCGATTGTGCGGGGATGGGCAGCCTGGGGATGAAGTCTGGGCAGGCAGTGAGCGGTCGCTGGCCCTGAATGTACAGGACCAATTCTAATGTCAGCCCTGTACGTCCAGGGCCAGCGACATGTGCAGGTAAGTTATTCCACCTCCGAGGCAGAATACTTCACTGGATGTGTCTTAATTTTAATGCCAGGTGCGGATGGGGCAGAAGGTGATGGTAAATGGAACTCACTCGGATGAAAGGAAGGTGATTAGCAGTGTGCCCCAGGGCTCATAGATCCTTTGTTGTGTTAAGTTTTCCAAGTGTTTGTAGTGATCTATTTAATCCTCGAAATATAAATAAAGTTTAAAAAAATAAAAAACATGATCTGACAATAAACCAAAAGATTTTTTCCATGCAGAGGTGCTAAGTCTCACTTGTAAGGAGTGTGTCCCCCTCATTTGAAGGCCCTCTCACTCTCACACTCTTTGAGCCCCTTCCCTCAAGCATTAGAGCCTCAGTACCAGTGCTCTGATCCTGACCACTGCTTTCATAGGAGACAAGCCCAAGAGAAGAAAAATCAAGCAGGCCAGCCGGTGGGAAGAAATCTGAGCCCAGCTTCCTGTGTACTGCCTCCCCCAGTGCCAGTCCAGGTGCTGTGAAACCTCGGCACATAGTTTTAGCCACTGAGTGGAGAACAATTTTCAGCCCAGAGAATTTACCCAAATTGTCTCCCCTATGACTATATCCTTTCAAAGGCTCCAAAGAAAAGCAAATATTTTATTTTGTTTTTCTTTTTCATTTGGAAAGCTACATTACATTTAAATCATTCTAGATTTATACCATGGATGCACCATTTGAATAAATCTCACTCTTTGGAGTTCACTCTCTGGGATGGTTCAGCCTTGGTATCTCGGCTCATATCAAGCAGCTATGTTCCAAGTGACAAGCGAGAAAGAACGGGATTATCCTTTCCTGTTTCAGAGACTGTCAGAATGGGGAAATGGAATATCGGGCCCTCCATGTTTGGCAGAGCCTCTTGTAAAGAGACGTGGCCTAGTGGTTAGGACAAGGTACCTCAGGCCGGAGGGCCAGGGGTTCAAGTCCCACCTGGGGACAGCAATCTCAGGCCGGAGGGACTGGGGTTTCTAGTCCTATGGGCACTCCTTGTGGCCTCGGGCAAGCCACTTAACCCTCCGTTGCCTACCGCTTTGATTGAAGGATAAGGCGGTATAGAAAACTGGTTAAATAAATAAATAAACACTATGAGGCACATTCCGGTTCCCGAACGTCCGCCCACATAGGCGGGCATAAAACAGACATGCGGGAGATGGACCCAATTCTGCCACCGCGGGGCCCGGACGTACCTGCAATGGCAGAATTGGACAAAGATGTCTGGGGGAACTCCGTATTCCTGAGCAGGGGACGTCCCATGGGCTGCCTGTCCACAGCACTCCGGCTGGCATGCTGGTGCATTGGTGTCCCATCGCCATGGCACTGAGACAGACAGAGCTGCTGAATGCCTGGTCCTAGTGCGGCCCCAGCACACCACTCTCTGACCCTTGGTGGGAGCCCTCAAAGCCAGGGTCAGGCAGCATGAGCTCTCACACAGCAGCACGCTGGAGGGGGTGGGGGGCGCGCTACAGGAAGTGATTGCTGGATTACCTGGCACTTATTCCCCTCTCGAGGAGGAATACGGCAGGCATCCGTCTTCGCACTGAAGGACGTACACAGGCCTGACCTGAATGGTCTCTGTACGTCCCAACACATGGCTCTACCCCCTCCTGTCCATGTCTAGTGCTCCCTGCTCCGTACATACGGGGAGCACTGGCACTGGAATAGCATTCTGGGGCTGAGCGGAGTTTGGACATCCAACACCACTATTCAGGGTACAGAATGACCTCCTATGGTTATTCTCCTGGTCCTGACTTGAACATGCTTATCCTCCTGGGTTCCATTGAATGGCATCACCTATCTGTGAGGGCTTATATTCTCCATATGTGAGGTTGCAGGTAAGTAAATTAGCATTACTCAGCTATACTCTGCAATATCTCCTATTACACAGTATAGTATTTATTATTACTCACCTGAATATGAGTCAGTAACTGCTCTTTCTCCTGACTCCTGGAGATCCCAGACATTCGGCTCTTCCTCTTGTTTAATCTTTGATAATATATCAGAATTGATTCCTTCATAGCCTGTTTTCAGGAATAAACATTAAAAATGAGTTCTATTTCCTTTCTAATAACTGAAAAACAGACAGCAGTAGCTCTCAGGGAGCAGAAAATGATGGGGAAGCGGATAAAGGATCTACTACTGCCGTCCATCATAAATCAGAGTGACCGGGGGGGTCATTATATCTGACTTTAAGTATTTTGGTAATTGAACAAGTCATACATTTTTATAATAAAGAACTTGAATCACTTAAGAAGGAGGAAAGCTGTGATTGTTTCATATTAACCAGATATATTTTCAAGAAGCTGCACATTATGAGGTCCCTTAGTATTAAGGCTGATTTAGGAGACTCCAGTGACCATCTTGCAGGATGACTGCTTAGCCCTTCAACACCTTCTCCCCTCAGAATCATATCCAAGATTTTCCGCACCATCACTGCGAGAGTATGAAATTCTATCAGAATTAAAGATGAGGAGCACTTGCTGATGAAAGGGAAGGTGTGGCCTAGTGAGGGCAGGGTTCAAATCTAACCACCCCAACACTCCTTTTGATTTTGGGCAAGTCCCTTTGGGGGGTAATTTTATAACTGCTGACATTAGTGAGAGATGCGTACTGTGCTTTTCAATAGTATCTGTTAAGGGGAAACTCCTTCCTCAGAAACCCCTCCTCAAACAGCGAGTAAACTTAGATATATACAACCCATACACAGGGGGCACAATTATATAATAGTTATCCTTCCTGTTCTGTTCCATGTTGTTATGTATTCTAAAGGCATTTACACGGTTTACTGACCTACTAATAATATTCAAGATAATCAACAACTTATCAACGCCTATCCTTCAGTCAATGATCAAGAAAACACACAGACGAGAACAAGAAGAACATCTAGTAACAACACCTTGGAAATCCCAACAAGCAAGACGAAGGTCAGACAATCTACTTGCAAAAGAGACTTCTCCATATATATTCCCCCACTATGGAATTTACTGCCCATCACTATACCAGCCATCAATGACCTAACTGACTATAGGAAGGCTATAAAATCTCTTTATAAAATTCAGATTTTGACCAGAGCTGATAAACATACATATAACATCTGCTGGAGACAAAGAAATACTGGCTTTGCCCCTAGTGGCTCAGCTGATCATAACATGGTGATTTCATAAGAAGCCTCTAGAATTTTTTGCTCTGCCTCCACATCTGCTGGTAGGGGAACACAACTAACTTGTCTGAACTGGTCTAGCAGGACGATCTCGAATGTAGCTTTACAATCTTCCTTTATATTTCAGTAATTTAATTTTGGTTCTTTTTGAGATGGAGAGTGGAGAGAAAGGATCTTGCATGGAGAAAGGACAGAGGAATGATCTGGTTCTGCCCCAGCATTCCATAGGAAGGATTTGATTTTTTGGCTGTTTTCATGATATCACAGGAGACCAAGGGGCCTGGCTTCAATGTCTCTCCTACAGACTGTTGCAACTGTTCTCTAGAACTGTTGGTATAGAGAACAGGCAAGTCATCGCATAAAGAAATTTCATTCCCAAGATTTGTGGAGCATCAGCAGTATAAAAGCTGAAAAGAACAGGATCCAAGATCAATTCTCGAGGAGCACCTTTCTTAAGGAATCTGAGCTGGTGGTGTTCCATTGTCTAAACAGTTTGTGATGATTTTTTTGTATTACTCTTATCATATAGGGATCCTGGAGACAGTTCTACAGCTTTAGGAGCAGCCCACAGTGCCAGACAGTGTTATAAGCTGGGGAGAGGTCAATGAACACAGCACAGCACTTTTCATTGGTCTCAAAGTCTGCCCTAGTATAGTCTATTATAACCTTTATGTTGCTCTGCCCATGGTTTTCAGTCCTGCTCCAGAAACTGAAGACCTATTTCTGATTTAAAGGAGAGACGAAGAAACTTGTAGGGCACATAGGATGGACTTATGATCCCTCAGACTTTGATCTCATCCTGCCACCTTAAGAAAGACAGCGGGGCTGAGACAGATCCTGATCATACTTGTAAGTTCCTGGAGTGGAGGATGTACACAAAAAGATGAAATTAGGCCTTACCTGCTAATTGACTTTCCTTGAGTGAGTCCACTCCAGTCCACACCTGTGGGTAGTGTACACTCACCAGCAGCTTGGAGACTGAGCATGTCACAATCTCTGACATCAGGGCATATAGACCAGTGGAACATCCCACCAGAGCCAGTATCCTATTAACAAAGCAGACTTATGAAAGTAACAATTACAGAACAAATTTAACTATATATAATAAGCCCTACCCCCATACAGGAAAAACAAACTAGCCCTGCCTGAGAGAGAGCGCGAGGTCACGTACCACAGTAGAACCTCTACACCACCATACCTTTAATGAACAATTCTGACCACACCGAGTTGAGCTGCCAAGGGTTCTTTGCTGTGCCACACTATTCCACACTGCTTCTCCACAGTGTTATCCAGCCCCAAAATGAGTTGAGATTCTTAGGGACCAGAACCCCTATTGTTGTACTGAAAAAAACTAAACCGAAGGGTGGCACCGGGACTGGACTGGACTCACTCAAGGAACGTGAATTTGCAGGTAAGGCCTAATTTCACCTTCCTTATTGCTCCTCCAGTCAGGTCCTGCACCTGTGGGATGTACTATAGCAGTACCACCCCTGGGAGGGACCCGCCAGGATGGCCTGAAGAACTGCTGATCCAAAATGATTGTTCCCTGTGGCCTGAACATCCAGTCTATAATGTTTGACAAAGATATGCAGGGACAACCAGGTTGCCGCCCTACAAATATCCCTTGGCACTACTAACCTCAACTCCGCCCACAAAGTAGCCTGCGCTCCAGTTGAGTGTGTTTGCGACCCGCTAGGTAGCTGTTTATGCTGCAGTAAATAAGTCAAAGATATTGCTTCTCGCACCCACTGTGAAATGGAGGCTTTTGAAGCCACTTCATCCTTACAGACTCCCCCATACAAAATAAACAGTCGATCTGACTTCCGAAAAGACTCTGTTCTTTTCAAGTACCTGCATAATACTCATATGACATCCAAACAGTGCAGAAGGGGATCCTTCTCCTTTCCCCCTGCCCCTGAAAACACCGCGAGAGTCACCATCTGATTCCAGTGAAACACTGACAGAACTTTAGGCAAGAAGGAAGGAAGGAACCGGCTGCAGAACCACCTTTTTCTGATCCAACACCAGAAATGGTTCTTTACAGGATAAGGCCTGCAACTCGGAAATCTGTCTCACAGAGCAGATTGGCACCAAGAACACCGTCTTTATTGTAATATCCTTTAGCATACATAAACCTAAGGGTTCAAAAGACGGTTCCGTCAGCACTGACAATACCAAATTAAGGTGCAAAGGAGGCACTATCGCTCTTACGGGTGGATGCTTCTGAGAAACTAACCACATTGAGGTGAGCCGCTAGCGAAACCCCCTGGACTCTCCCCCGGTAACAAGAGATGACTGCCACCTGAATCCTGAGGATGCTGCATGATAGACCCTTTTCGAAACCTGCCTGCAAGAAAGCTAACACCTCCGGCACTGATACCGACAGTGACCTACAGTGGCTTTGTGCACACAAGTCCTCAAACACTCTCCACACTCTCACGTAAGCCACCGCCATCGAGCACCACCTGGCTTTCAGTAACATTGATATCACCGGGGTCGAATAACCCCATTGCCGCAACTGCGCCCGCTCAATAGCAAGGCCATAAGCAAGAATCGATCCACCTGCAGCATCAGGATGGAGCCCTGAGTCAGCACATCCGGTCATGACGGCAGCCGCCATGGACATTCTATTTGCAAGCGCACCAAGTCGGCATACCAAGGGCAGTGAGGCCAATCGGCAGCTGTCAGCACCACTGGGCCCTGATGCATCCCTATCCTCTGTATCATTTGTGCTATTAGCGTCCATGGTAGAAATACATAAAGTAGTCCGTCCGACGGCTGCCCTTGGACTAGGGCATCTAGCCGCTCCGATATTCGTTCTTTCCTTCTACTGAAAATCCGTGGTGCTTTTGCTGATTCATATTTCGCCATGATCCTCTGCCCAGGCTAACAACGGAGCTATGTCTTCCTCCAAGTTGATACTGCTTGTGTCCCCCTGATGACTGATATATGTTATTGTCAGTTTGTCCGAGAACACCTGCATTGACTCGCCCAGAAGCTGAGCGCAGAACTGTTGTAATACTAAGAAGACCGCCCTCAACTCGAGATGGTTTATTGACCAAGTGGCCTCCAGGTCTGATCAACACCTCTGTGCGATGCATCCCTCGCAATGAGCCCCCCCTCAAGCCGGCTAGACTGGCAACTGTTGTCACTGTAATCCAATTGGGTGTCTCCAGAGGCATGTACACTTGAAGGCTGTCACCAATTAGCCACTACCTGAGCGAGCTTTGGGTGCTTTCTGGACATGGAAGCGGGAGCGACAGTGGCTGCTTCTGTGCTGACCATCTACACAATAGACTCCGCTGCAACAGACGCAAGAGCACCCGAGCCCACGGCACTAGTTCGATGGTCACCACCATAGAGCCCAACACCTGCAGGCAGTGCCATGCCATCGGCCTCTTCATGTCGCAAAACTTTTGAATCTGTGTTTGTAAAGTCCACACCCGGCTCTCCGGCAAGGAAACCTATCCTGCCGTCTGAAACCTGGCCCCCAAATACACCAAGTCCTGTCAGGGATGAAGTTGGCTCTTTATCATGTTTATCACCCATCCAAGCTCCTATAAATACCTGATCACCTCCGCCATGACCCGCGTGCTTTCGGCCTCTAATTTTGCCCGGATGAGCCAATCATCTAGTTAGGGGTGTACCAGAATCCCATTCTCTCGCAGGCCCACCATCACCACCACTATCATCTTCGTGAAAGTGCACGTGCGGTTGCCAAACCGAAAGGGAGTACTTGAAATTGGAAATGGCCCATGGGCAGCGCAAATCTTAGGAATGCCTGAATTGGAATATGCAAGGAGGCTTCCGTCAGATCGAGGGAACTCAAGAATTCCTCTTCTCTGACTGCCACAATCACTGATCGGAGTGTTTCCATGTGGAATCAAGGCGCCTTTATACACTGATTGACATGCTTGAGATTCAGAATGGGCCTGAAGGAGACCCTCTTTTGGGGGCTACAAAATAGACCGAGTAACGACCACAACCACATTGGAGAATCTCCATAAGGCTTTCCAGAGTGCCCTGCACTACCTCCTTTTCCGAGCGGCCTTGCACGGAGAAAGGACGAAGGCTTCTGCGAGCGGATGCCTGAACTCCAACGTGTAACCATCTCTGATGATCTCCAGTACCCACTGATCGGAAGTCACTTGTGCCCACATAGGGTAAAAGTAATGCAGCCGACCACCTACAGATACCACCACTGAGTGGGCGGGCCTCACTTCATTGTGATCTTTTTGGGGCCACGGTAGTGGGAGAGAAGAAACCTCTGCCCGCTCCCCTGAACGGAGCAAAACGAACTGCATGAAAACAGCAAAAACTTGATGACTGACCCCGCTATGGACCTCTGGATCTAATAGGCTTTGGCTTGTCTTCCAGTAGGCGAGCCCCTTTAGACTCTCCCAAGTTCTTCCCCAGCTTGTCAAGGTCCTCCCCAAAAAGGAGTTTCCCTTGGAAAGGTAACTTGCTCACCGTGCCTTGAATGAGCCATCAGCCGACCTATTTCGACACTAGTGGTATCGACACACTGCCTCCATCGCCGCCATACTCTTGGAACCACTGCGAATCAAGTCTTAAAACGAGTCTGCCAGATAGGCTGCCCCAGACTCTACTTTGGCCTCCTCTGCTGGAAGCTGCTGACCCAATGATTCGATCATACTTTGCATCCATCTCAAGCATGCGCGTGCCATAAAAGCACCGCAGATCGACACCTGCATATAGAGGGCATTGATGTCAAATGCTTGCTTTAAGAGCGTTTCCACTTTCTTATCCTGGGCGTACTTGAGCGCCGAGCTTCCTTCCACTGGAATGGTAATCACTACCGATATGGCAGCATCCACTTTCAGGGATCGCAGGAGGTCCCTATACTGCTCTGGGAGCAGGTAGAACTGCGCCAACATCTGCATTCCTTTAAAAACGGCCTCTGGCACGTCCCATTCCTCCTGAATCATCAGTGTATAGGGAATACCTTCTGCGACTTTCTGAACGCCTGGAAGAGGGGATCTTGTAGTGGCTCCTCCTCTAGGGAAGCCTCTGTGTCCATATTAAGGGCTTTCAGGGAATGAGTAAGCTCTTCTTTTCGAAACCCCCCCACTATGCTCTACCTGAGGAGTCTCCCCTTCCTCCAGCTCCATCTCCTTCTTCCCCTCTTCCTGTGCCAATATGCACTCTTCTTCTTCCTTGGAAGCAAGAGAAACCCCCTTCTCCGAAGGGTCCTCCTTTATTCGCCCTTCTACTAGGGCCTGGTTCACCTGGTGCCCTACCTTCCGAGAGTGTCCCCGGCAACACATGCTTTGAACTCGATGCATGCGCACCTTCCAGTTCACCTGTCCGATGCTTCAGGCAATATGCCTTGTGCAGAGAAGGACAAACTGGAGAAAAAGCGCCTGGCACCTCTCTCCGTTGATCTGGGGAGAGCATTTTGAGGCTTTCCCAGACTTCCCATCTTCTTTTCTGCATCCTGTGCTCCTAGGATCTGGACCACAGAGTCCTTCCCCGGAGTTCCGTCCTGAACCGCGGGGGTGGACCCCCGTGGGAATGCGAAGGGGCGTCCTCTTTCTCCTTAGATGGCTTGGCATACCGCCTTCCCGGCCCTCGAGGATACCTACCTCTGCCATCTGCCTCACAAATACGGCAGAGCCCAGTGCTGGACACCAATCCCCTATGAGAGCCACACGTCAAACGTGCTCTTAAAGGACATCCTGCACTTGCTGTATCTTGGCCCTCCCTTTTCTCTTTCTTTTTAAAGGAGAGCGATAAAAGGAAAACCCCAAGGTCCTCAGACCAATTCAGTCAGAATTGTCCCTGATTCTCCTTCTTAGCAAATGCATTTCCAGTAATATTTATTTATTTATTACCCCAAGGAGAAACCAAAAACAAGAAAACACAGCTGCAGATCCCGAAGTCCGATTAACAGCCCCAGTCTACTCTGCAATGCCTACCAAACACGATCGTCTGGCAAGAACCTGAAAACCAGAACTGCAGAAAAATTAAAGTAAAGGTAAAAGTAAAAGAAAATTGTGTTTCTCAAAATGGCGGCCGTTCTCTCGCTACTTGGCCGACAGCCGCTCAGCACATTGTGAGCAGGCCCCACCTTTTTGTTCACTCACCCGGAGTAGTGCTCTGTTCTCCACACTCCCCGCACAAAGTTCAGCAGCCGTTAGAACTTCGGCATCGACGGGAGTGTTCATAAGATAAGGCCTGCTTGCTCAGAAACACCAGAGGTGACTGCTGGTGAAAAGGAGTACAGCAGCGATCCCCTGTCTCTGCCCCGGGGCGGCCTACCTGTCCTCCCGGCTCCAGCTCTAGGCACTAGCCTTCGGTGCTCTTTTTTTTTTTTTAAGCGACTTCAGTGCTGCTGCAGCCCAGTGCTTATTGCCCAGTGAAGCCCAAAGCATTTTTAATTTTAATACCTTTTCCTATTCCTTATGAGTTCCTTTAGTGAGTCTGACCTATGGAATCACCTCACCCCAGCTGCTTGGAGACAGAGATACTGGTTTTGGTGGTAGGTGCCACCGGTATGTATGCCCTGATTTCAGAGATTGTGACATGCTCAGTCTCCAAGAAGCTGGTGAGGTGACACTACCCATAGATGCGGGACTGGACTGGAGGAACGATAAGGAATACCTCATATTCCCATGTCTGCTAGAAATACAGAAAATGCAGTCCTTACCTAGGGAGATCAGAATCCCATAATTTTCCGTCATCACCTCCCTATAAAGCTCCTTCTGCCCTTCATCTAAATATTCCCACTCCTCCTGGGAGAAGGAGACAGCAATGTCCTCAAACGTCACCCGCATCTGAAACACAAACCAGAGGCACATTGAGAGAGGTGCTCAGAATGCAATAGATTTCAACTAGTTGTATTCTTCAGTCATTTTATCATGGAAGAGGTGGATGCCATGATCCAAAATGCAATGTGTGCCTTTGAGTCAGTGCTGACTCCTGGAGATCTAGCAGACCACTAGACTACTCCTCCACCCAGCCAGGATCCCTGACCCCTCAAATAAACTCTCAGGCTTGTTCAGCTTTCCCTCTAAGCAGTGCAGGAGTCCTCCATCCACATTTTTGCTGGCAGGCCTGGTGCTTCTATATTATGTTAGCCATTGCAGGGCAGGGGGCAGGCAGCAGGCAGGATCTGCAGGACTCCTGGGGAACTACCTGTTCCTTGTGATTGAAAATGTGATATTAACGCACCATCTCCACCATCGGGAATGTGGGAGCAGGACTCACTTAGCTTAGAGGATGTTTTGGATCTGTGTCCCAAGAATCCATTTCCCCCTTGGACTCCCGAGTTTGCTAATCGAACTACAAAAAGATTCTCAAATATGGAAGGCACCGAATATCACAAATCAATGTATAATAAAACCAGGGCCAGAGCTGTCAAGTCGAACTTCAGGAGCCCAAGTAAATGACCATTTCCCACAACTGACCAATCTAAATTTAGTGCAGGGTTCAGAAATTCAACTGACATATTCTGGCTCATCTGATGGTTCCAAAATTCATCCTGCAGCAAAATTTAAGGGGACATTTAAGGGAAGCATTAATGGTGGTACTGTGTGCCACAGGGAGATCTGAATGCACCACTATTATAAGGGAAAATGAGCACATAATCTCCATTATGACATAGGTGTACGTGCGTTGGAATGTGTGCGTGTAATAAAGACCTAGAGGAGAAAGTAGGAGTCTTGTTACATTTGCAGTGGGACTAAGCAGGATGCCTTCTTTCTGTTATTATTCATTTTACAAATAAACAAATAGCCCAATCAATTCAAGCCCCTCAATAAATATTGGGTTAGAAGTTTTAAAGAACAACACATAAGTCGTTATTTACTGACAATGTCTTACTGTTTTTGAGCAACTCTGCAAAGTCAGCAACAAGGGTAAGGAATTACATGAACTGAGTGGTAAATCTGCTTATACAATGAACACAAATAAATGAATTTTTTTTCTTCTAAATCCCAGATTTCATATATGTGTATGTCTTGGTTTACAGTAGAGCATGCACTGCTTCCTTGGTATGAAAATCTCTCTCATGCATATTCATTGTGGATATCCAGAAAACCTGAATGGATGGCTGTGCCCCAAAGAATGGGTTGAGAACTCTGCAGTAGATGAGCACCAGCTCTACACTCTGAAAGTGCCACAGATTTGTACAGTGAACCCTATAATAGCAGAGTTAGGATATAAAGAGCAGTGAGGACATTTATAATAAATTCATTGCCAGATATTTCTCTTATCCTGGTATTTAGCTACACTCAAAATATTTCAGCTCTTGAGAACAGAATGGTTTAAACATTCTTTTCAATTACAGAAAGAGAAAACTTTTGAATGATTAATGTGATCTGAAGTTCAAATACGATCTGCCTTTCAGTTTTGCTATATAATTTTAAATTTAAGCTATTTTCTCATGGTTCACTCAAAACAAAATGCACAAAGGAAAGGGAGAGAGTCAGGGGAATCTGAAGAGATCACAGGAAGTAGAAGCCTGGCGCTGCCTCCCCAGCTGCCCACTGCCTGCCAGTCTCCTACCTGCTGAGCAGAAAGTCCTGCAGCCATTCTCCTGCCCTTCCCCACAGCAGCAACTGCAGCCCTGATTTCCTCACTCCCTGCACAGCCCCCAAGGATGCAACTTTGAGCTTTGCTAGGCCAGAGTGCAGGGGCTCAGTTTCTCTCTAGTTCTTCTGATATCAGCAGCACTAATGCAGGTCCGTCCCTTGCCGGAGGAAGTGATCTCACAGGGGGACTGCAGCTGTGAGTATGGATGCTGGGAAATGTAGTTCTGTGATACTCTTTTCTCAGGATAAAGGGAGACTGAACATCATGGGAAATGCATTTCTATATTTCTTTTTTATCTCCCTCCTGGAATTAGGTAACTTGTCCTGAGGAATTCACATACTTCCCACAAGAGAATGAGCTAGAAAACTCTACAGTCTTGGGGGAAAGAAGAGAAAGAGCAGCAGCAGCAGCAAAATCTGTTGGATCCTGCCACAGGCAAAATACGGTGTAATACGGAGCGGCACCAGAATCTGGAAACTGTCCTCTCTATATATTGGATTTTATTTTACTCTTATAATTGATATTTTGTAAATTTTAGTGTAGCTGAGTTTAAAAGAGGTTTGGACAAGCTCCTGGAGGGAAAAGTCCATAAACCATCATTAAAGAGGACCAGGGAAATCCACTGTTTACCCCTGGGATAAGCAGAGTGGAATCTCTATACTTTTTTTGGAACCTGTCAGGAACTTGTGACCTGGATTGGAAGCTTTGGAAACAGGATACTGGGCTTGATGGACCCTTGGTCTGACCCAGTATGGTATTTCTTATGCTCTTATGAAACACACCACCACCTAAAACATAGGCATCACAAAATATTTCTAGCCGTCATTTAGAAAAAGCAGCAGTACCCATATCCTGCCACGATACCTCTCAGTATCTCAGGCTGTTAGGAAAGATGCAATACTCAGAGATCCAAATCCAGTCGCTACTATTGTAGCAGCTGATAAGCATGCAATAAATAATACCAGGAGTCAGTTCAAAGATCCAAGCCAATTTATTGTGCACAGGCTCAAACGGACACCTTTTGTGTCTGAAAAGAATGAGCAACCAAATACAGCAGCAGATTCATTATATACAATTTCACAGCTTGATACAGGCAACCTTTCTATTGGTCCAAACGCCCCCTGCACCTGTCCAATCGGGGACCTTCTCTGGGCCTAGCACCCTGTTCCCCCTTCCCAGGCTATTCTAACAATGGTACAGTTTCTAGACTTAGATACATTTTTACTGCAAGGTCATTAGGCTCAGAGAATGTGAGAATGCAGAACACTGGAACATATCTATCATCAGCATAAAAGAATTTAATAAAGGATTCATACAAACTTATCAAAAGCAGTTTACAGCGGATTCTCAAACTTCTACTGACTTTGGTCTTAGCACTATTAATCTCTGGTGGGGGTGGGGACTCAGGTCTAGCTTACAGGCCTCTCATACGTTTTCAGGCTATTATAGGCCATAGCCTACCACATTCCCCCCTTTGATTATTCTCACCCGCAAGTGAGAAAGGGTGAGAATTAAATCACATATTATACTTGCGTAACAGCATCATTTTGGGGTATAGGGTAATATTGCCACATAGCTAATACTTTTTTTGTAGCTGTCTTCCATTCTACAGTGCTATCAATGGCTGCTGGCTTTACTCGACTGTGATGAATCCAAGGTTCCAGTTCTGCAGCTTTAACTGCAGTTGGAGTTGATAAGATAACAACATAAGGTCCCTTCCAATGCGGTACCAACGGTGTCTTTCTCCACTCTTTAATCCACACCGAGACTCCAGGCTTGAGAAGATGCAGGGGTTCTGTTAGATGGATGGGCAGCTGATCTTGAACCCACGTATGAAGACTCTGCAAAACAGAACTTAAAGCCAATAGTTCTTATCTAGTAATTTCAGATCCAATCTGTTTCATATCTCCTTTTATTCCTTGTACAATAGGCGGGAATCTCAAAAGGGGAAACTCCTAAAGACTTAGTAGGGGCTAAGCATATCCTAAGAAGGGCTATAGAAAGAACCTGGGGCCACTTCAGGTGAACTTCTTGACAAAGTTTAGATAACTGAGATTTCAGGGTTCTATTCATACGTTCTACTTTTCCTAAATTCTGAGGTCTGTAGGCAGTATGCATCTGATAATGTCAATATCTCGGGGCCATACTTAATGGACTTGCCTCCTGAGGTTATCAACCCTCATTCTTTGTGCAGGGCCCCATGTGAGTGCAAAGTTGTGAAGGCATACTTGGAATCTGTGTACACATTTAGACGGAGCCCTTTTCCTATTATCAGTGCTCTAGTGAGAGCTATCAGTTCAGCTTTCTGTGCTGAAGTCCCCGGGGCCAGAGCCGAGGACTCAACCGCCAGATCAAGGGTCACCACTGCATACCCGGCACAACGATGTCCATTGATGATGAGACTACTTCCATCCACAAAGAAAGTCCGTTCTGGGTTCTCCAAAGGAACATTAGTCAAATCTGGGCGACTTGAGAAGACAGTGTCCATAATTTCCAGACAATCATGATCAGGGGGGCCAGGAGCAATTGGTAACAATGTAGCAGGATTCAAAGCTTGACTGACCATCAATTGCAATCGGGGATTCTCACACAGCATACTCTGATACTTCAACATTAGCGAATTTGTGAGCCAGAAGTTTCCTTTGTGTTCCATAAAGGTCAAGACAGAGTGTGGTACAGTAACTTGAAGATTTTATCCCAGAGTGAGCTTGTCTGCTTCGCTCACTAGGAGGGCTGTGGCTGCAACAGCTCTCAAACAAGGGGGCCAGCCTTCTGCAACTACATCCAATTGTTTTGATAAATAGGCCACTGGTCGCTGCCAAGATCCAAGAGATTGAGTCAACACTCCTAAAGCATTTCCTTTTGACTCATAGACATGGAGACGGAAAGGTTTCTGGACATCCAGTAGACCTAGAGCTGGTGATGACATCAAATTGGTTTTCAAAGATCGAAATGCTGCGTCCTGTTCAGGCTCCCCATTCCATTGGAGACCTCTCTATTCCTTTGGTGACTTGATACAATGGCTTTGCCAACAGAACGAAGTTGGGTATCCATATACGACAGTACCCTGCGGCCCCCAGGAAGGCTCTTACTTGCCTCCTGGTGGTTAGAGTGGGAATACTGCATACAGCTTCTTTGCGTTCCGGTCCCAAGGGTCGAATTCCACTGGACAACTGGAATCCTAGATATTTAACTTCAGTTTGGCATAATTGCGCCTTGGCTCTTGAGACTTTGTATCCAGCCTCATTTAGAAGGTGCAAGAGTTCACTGGTGGCTTGTAGACATTCATTTTCCGAATTGGTGGCTATCAACAGGTCATCCACATACTGGAGAAGAACACTTTTTCCCTGGGTTCACCAGGTAGCTTGAGAGATCTTGATTTAGAGCAGCACTGAAGAGGGTAGGTGAATTCTTGAATCCTTGGGGTAATCGAGTCCAGGTAAGTTGACCCCGCCTTCCTGTTGTGGGGTCTTGCCATTCAAAAGCAAACAAAAGTTAACTGAGGGGAGCAAGGCGTATGCAGAAGGCGGCATCTTTCAGGTCCAAGATGGTGAAATGAGTAGCCTCAGCGGGGATCAGTCCCAAGAGAGTATAAGGATTTGGTACCACTGGGTGTATAGTTTCAGCTGCATCATTTACCTGCCTCAGATCTTGTACTGGGCGGTAATCCCCTGTCCCAGGTTTCTTGACTGGGAGAAGGTGGGTATTCCAAGGTGACTGGCACTCCTTGAGAAGTCCATACTTCAGCAGTTTCATCAGATGGCAGTGGATAACTTCAATGGCTGGTCGAGGAAGAGGATACTGCTTCACGTGCACTGGTTCTGCTCCTGGCTAGAGGGTGACAATGATGGGGGCTATGTTCTACGCTAGGCCAGGTGGATTATCCTCTGCCCACACTCCAGGCGGAGCTGAAAGGTTGGTGGGTATACAGGAACTAACTGTCTTGGTTGGAGATGCACTATAGAACCGCCACTCGGGGGACAGTCAGCACCATCAATCCGGCAGGCTTTGCGTTTACATTCATTTGCATTTCTCCCCCTTCAGCAAAGGATATCTGCACCTGGAGCTTTGCAAGCATATCTCGGCCCAAAAGTGGAATAGGGCACTCAGGCATATACAGGAACTGGTGCGTTATTTTCTGCCCCCTTAGATCACACATGCGGTTCTGCAGAAAAGGCTTAGTGGCCTTAGCCCCAATGGCTCCAACAACGGTGACAGATTGAGAGGAAAGAGGGGCCACCGGCTTTGCCACCACTGAATGTTCGGCTCCTGTATCCACCATAAAGTCCATATATTGGTCCCCTATTTTCAAACTGACCATAGGCTCCTGGAGACCCAGGGTGAACTTGGAGCCCGGTCTGGCCTAGTCTTTATCCACGTCATAGCCCGTTGCACTGCCACTCCCTCAATAGCTTCTTCTCTCTCTCGCTGGAACTGTGCTCGGTTCATTCCTCCACAACTCTGAAATCAACCTCCTGTTCTCCTAGTACTCCCTCCTCCCCTCCTGGGGGTGGAGTCAAGATGCGGGCATTCACTTTTCCAATGTCCTTCTTCTCTGCAATGGGCGCATTGATTCACACCCAGTGGGGTCCGATTATTTTCACGGCCCCTTCCACGTCCTCTGCTCCTTCGGTTAGGAAAACCTCCTCCACGTCGTTCAACTAAAGCGGCAGCAATAAGATCTGCTTTCTTCTTCATTTTACATTCACTTTCTCTGTAGCGTTCATTTTCACGATTCACAAACACTTTCTGAGCAACTTCCATTAACTGTGCTGTATTCATACCTGCAAATCCATCCAGTTTCTATAATTTTCGTCTTATATCTCTCTGGGACTGACTGACAAAAGCTGCGTTTACCATACGCAAATTCTCCTGGGCTGTTGGATCATATGGGGTATACAATCTATAGACTTCAGATAATCATTCATAGAAGGCTGCTGGGCTCTCATCCGGACCCTGGATAACTTCTGACACCTTCCTGATATTCATAGCTTTCTGGCCTCCCTTTTTCAGGCTTTGCATGAGGGCTTGGCGGAACCGATTGAGGGCTGTCTGCACTATTTGGATCCCACTTGGGGCCATCAAGGCTGATGGATCTGCATAATAATGTTCATTAGTTCAATCAAATCCTAAGGTTTCTCAGTGTAGGAGGCATAATACGTCTTTCAGTTCAGTAAATCAGTGGTGGAGAAAGGCACATAAACAAGGCTGGTCGGCCCTACCACGACCTGGCCTTCAGTATTAAGGTTTGGTAGGCCTTGGACCTGGCGCAATGGTATGTTATGTTAAAAGTGCAGCTAAACCATATGGACTGCAGCTCAACACCAAGATAAGAGAACTACCTACAATGAATTTATTAAACATGTCCTCACTGCTCTCCGTACCCTGACAGTGTGTGCTTTTATAGGTATCAGTCTATAGATTTGTCACACTTTCAGACTGAGCTGTAAGGAATAACTCTAAACTCCCACCACCAGCCTGGTGCTCTTCCAGTATAAACCAGGACATGCACATATTTGAAATTTGGGATCTAGAGGTAAAATGTCTCATTAATTTGAATTCATTTTAGAGGCAGATTTACCACTCTGTTCATCTAATCTCTTCCTTACCATTGCTGTTAACTTTGCAAAGTTGCTCAGAAATAGTATAATACTGTCAGTAAATAATGAAGTTGTACATGTGGTTCCTTAAAATGTATAAGCAAATATTTACAGAGGGTCTTCAATCAATTGGGCTGTTTGTTTAGGAGATTATTTTAGAAGCCCTGTTCATGATTTGCACATGTGAAAACGATCACTCACACATGCAAATCACATCCACGTCCAAATAGCCATTTTAGAAAGACCGAAAAATACACATGTCCACCCCGATCATATCCAAGTCATATGGGGGTAGGGTTGCCAACTGATTCCAGATGCGCCCAACAGGCTTGATCCAGTCCTGGGTTTACTTCATTGCATGCAGGTCTGATTTCTCCATTACACTCCTTAAAAAGAAAAACTACAAGTCACTGCATGCAATGGGGTAAACCCAGGACTGCTTCAAGCCTGTCGGGCGCATCTGGAGCCAGTTGGCAACCCTATATGGGGGCGGCCGGGGGTGTAGTTTGGACAGGGCAACAAGAGTATCACTGATTTCATATAAGGGTTGACATTGGTAGGTAGATATTTATTTAGCTACTGCTTTTCACCAGGTCAAAGTGGTTTCCAGAGAACAGAACATTTTACATTGAACATTTGTTATACAAGTAACATGATGACATATAAATATTCAAACATTTTTTATAATATAACATTTTAACTGAGCCAAACTATTAACATTTTAACTGATATAAAACACCTATTTATATTTGTGAGTTTATTGTGGTTGAGTTGTGTAGTTGAGGGGGTTAGGTGGGTGGGGGCCAAAGTGTTCTGTGAATAGGTAGTTCTTTAGGTGTTTGTGGAATGTAGGGAGGTTGGTGATGTTTCTTAGGGTGTATGAGAGAGAGTTCCATAGGGATGGGGTGTACAGCTCAAATGCTATGTGGCATGTTTGTTGATTGTATTTACGTTTGGTTTGTGGTATGTTGAGTTTGTTGATTGTAGTCTGTCTTCATGGTTTGGATTTTTTTGTTTTCTGTAGTAGGGGTTTGTGACAAGTTTCTTGTTGGGAGTGAAGTGCTTTGTGTGTGAGGAGGAAGCATTTGTAATTTATTCTGCTGATGAGCGGCAGCCAGTGTAATTGTTTTAGGATGGGGGTGATGTGATCGTACTTATCTGCACCTTGTATGGTACGTGCAACAGTGTGTAGAGTAGTTTGAAGAGGGAGAAGTGTCGATTGAGGTGGTCCTTGGTAGATATTGTTACAGAAGTCTGCATGAGGGAGGGTGAGGGCTGTAGTGCGGATCTGAAATCTGTTGACTCTAGCAGTGGCAGAAGTCTCTGTAGGGTCTTTGTTTTGAAGTAGATTGTCCTTTCTGTCGTCATTATTTGGGTTCTGAAGGATAGTTGCTTGTCAGTTGTGATGCTGAGGTATTTCACCACCAGCTACCACAACAGCACTCCTAATCTCCCTGATAAATGCAAGCTCAGTGAGGAATAAACTTCCCATGCTCCAAGATCTCATCACTTCTCTCAATATTGACATTTTCTGTGTAACTGAAACATGGCTGACAGAATCTGACACAGTACTCATGAATCAGCTTACACCACACAGATACAGTCTTTACAACTGCTCCCGAGCCCATGCCAGAAGAGGGTGAGTAGACATACTAGCCAAATCCAAGCAACACTTCCGGAAATATTCAACAGAAACCACAGAGGAGCAGACATCATCGCAATCACCAACAAACGACTCACAATATGCCTGGTCTATCGATCGTCGACATCGAACTCAGACCTATCAGACATTCTCAAGCATGTGACAGACATCACTAACTCCACGAAAGAACAGATAATCCTTGGTGACTTCAACCTCCCATCCCTGCAAGAGAAACAAGCTGATGCGTTCCATGAGGCAATGAAGGCAATGGAACTGAAAGAAATTATCCATGATCCAACCCATCAGAGCGGTAATACCCTTGATCTCATCTTCCTCAACACAACAGACGCCACAATAAACAACAATACAAAGATCACACCCGTCCCATGGTCGGACCACCATCTTATTACCTTCAGAAGTTCACACCAACATCCACCCATTAAGGAAAAAGACCAGCTATCAAGAAGATTCAAACCTTTCAACAAGGAAGAATTCTTACAACAAGTACTCCCAAAAATACAGACTGAATCAACTGAAAGAGAAACTCTGACCAACAATTGGAATGCCATAATCACATCAGCAGCACAAACAACAACCACCCACATAGGAAACAGAACAAGACCCACAATGGCATGCTGGTATACACCCACACTGCGGAAACTAAAGACACAGTTCAGACGCATCAAGCACAGATGAAGTCTAAGAATGAAAGAGACAGAGTAAACTACATGATTGAGCTCGACAAATATGGCACGGAAACAGATAATGCTAAGAGAGCATATCACATGAAGATTATAATGTCATCAATTAACAAACCACGCAAGCTGTTTCATATTGTCAAGAGGTTAATGAAATCTCCTAACACTGTGAACCAACTTCCAAGCCTGCAACCACAACTGCTAGTGGTACAATACAAGCAGCTGTAACAACCCAGACCGCAACCCATAACAGTAAGAAGTGACCTTGCTATAACCACAAATACTGAATGGAGAACATTTGTAAAGATTTCTAAAGAAAGAATCAAAACCACCATATCAGGACTAAACACCACAACCTCCCCGCTTGACCCCTGCCCGGTAGAGTGGATAAAAAAGTTAAAAAAGGAACTTAGCGCTACTCTGGCAAACATAGTAAATGCATCATTCAAACAAGGCAAAATGCCCAACAACCTAAAAACCTCAATGATACGACCATCCCTCAAAAAACCTGATCTCGACCCAATGGAACCCACCTCTTACAGACCTATAGCGAGCCTACCATTCACTGCGAAGATAATAGAAAAAATAGTCCAACAGCAACTTCAAGATCACCTGGAAAAGAACAACGCCCTTGATCCTCAGCAGCACGGGTTCCGCCCCTCCCATGCTCTATGGACCCATCACGACCACCAATCCAACAAACCCAAAACTAATGGACTGCTTTAATGATGTCTCCAAATGGCTACAAGAAAACAATCTCGCCATAAACCTCAAAATAACGGAAGTGCTATTTGTAACCAAGGACCAAACTTTCACCCCCCCCACCATTCCTCACTCTAGGCACAACTAAAATAAAAGTCCAAACACAGGTAAAATATCTAGTCATCCAAACACTGTCATTTAAACAACAGATAGCAAGAGCCGCAAGATCAGTATTCTTCAAAGCAAAGATGGTGCAAAGGCTCAGACCACTCATAGACCCACAAGACTTCCGCACAGTTATGCAAGCAATGACACTACTGCACTTAGACTATTGGAATGCAATCTACCAAGGACTCACGGCACCGTGATCCCACTATGAACAGCCCTCAACACAATGGCAAGGATCATTCAGAGAGTAAAGAAACACGACCACATCACCCCTGTCCTCTTGTCCTCCATATTCTCCCATTAGAGGCAAGAATAAAATATAAAACACTGATTCTGATACACAAAGCTCTTCACCAGCAGCCACCATCTTATCTACAAACCCTGCTAACCCGGACGAACTCTGGAAGATCAACACGACACACCGTGAACAATACACTCATTCTGCCACATGACAGAACAAAATTTAATCATCAGACATGTACGAGGGTTGCTATTTATATTTCTGGCCTAATAATGAAAAAAAAAATATTTATGATCAAAATTGGTTTTATTGTTTTTCAAAATATTCTCCATGAAGATCAATACACTTTTGCATGCGTTTGAACCAATTTTCGAAGCACTTTTTCCACTCCAATTGAGGTAACTCCAAAACATGCGGTTTGAATGCATCAACCGCATCTTCGGGTGTTGAAAATCGTTGACCACGTAATTTGTTTTTGATGTGCGGGAATAAAAAGAAGTCATGGGGTGCCAAATCAGGGCCCTACGGTGGATGACCCATCAATTCAATGTTTTGGCTGGTCAAAAATTCCTTTGTTTGAGCCTATGTGTGAGAGCTCGCATTGTCATGATGAAGAATTATTCGCCTCTTCTTCGACTTTTTCTGAATTTCTCCGAAGACTTCTGGTAAACAAATGGTCATGTACCATTCAGAATTGACCGTCCATTTGCTTCAATGTGCTTATTCCGCGAACAACTTTTGTTGGATTTGGCTCGTCTTGGAAGACCCATACAGTCGATTGCTGTTTTGTTTCGGGCTCATATGCATAGATCCATGATTCGTCACCTGTGTAGATGTTATACACAGTCTTTGATGCACCTTGAACATATTTTTTCAACATTTCCTTGCACCAATCGACATGAGCCTTCTTTTGAGCGTTTGTCAGATTATGCGGGATCCAACGCGAACAAATCTTTTTTACAGCCAAATGATCATGCAATATCTTATTGATGCTTGTCATACTAATGCCCAAAGATGCCTCAATCTCCCAGTATGTCACATGACGATCTTGCTTTATCAGTTCACACACAGCATCGATATTTTCTGGCACAACAACCGATTTTGGACGACCCTGACGAAACGTCGGCCACGATTGAATTTGTTATACCAGTTTTTTACAGTGCTGTAGGATGGTGCTTTATCGCCGTATAAAAAATTAAGTTCATCAATGCACTCTTGTCTTGATAATCCACGTCGAAAGTTATGAAAAATAATCGCACGAAAATGTTCACGAGTTAATTCCATTTTTCGCCCAAGATGAATTTTTCAAGTTACTGTAAACAACAAATCGCGCTCAAATGATAAAATGTTATGAATAAGGTTATGTTCAACAATGTCAGTGTTCCAATGGAACCATTGGATGTCGCCTGGCAACACTTACTGTTGCTAAGTCCAGAAATATAAATAGCAACCCTCATAACTGTGCATTTGATCTTTATGCACCCTCACTTTGGAACTCTCTTCCAACCCAAGTCCGCAGCAACAATGACCTATCTACATTTCGAAAGCAGATAAAAACCCTTCTCTTCCGGGAACACCTAGGATTAATGCAGAACAGCACCCAGTGAAGTTCCCCAAGGTAGATTAAGACAGCAGAGAAAGCCAGAACTGTAAATAAATTCAATCTATGAATAAGACTGAAGAGAGAGTCAGAAATGTACCCATGACTGATACATCTCTTGAGAATGTAAATATATTATAATCCCCCTGGTGATGGTATACTCCTTTCCCCCTGTAAAAACAAATAACCCTGTTCAATGTACTCCCCCTTGTTAATTGTAAACCGCTTTGACCCAGTGAAAAGTGGTATATAAGCATGGCTAAATAAATAAATAAATTTCAGCTCAGTTTTTACAGTTACTGGTATGTGTTTAAAGATAGTGTCCACGTCTGTATTTGCAGTTGCCCCTTGGCACGTTTAGGTTTATAAAAGGTGCTTGTTTCAGCCAACCCCTTACAGGAGGAATTAAGGGGAACATCTGCCTTAATCCCCTAATATGTATTTCCCCCTTCACAAGTTCTTTGGGTATCTAGGGACACATCTATAATTGATGAAAAGCAGCGAGACGTTTAGGTTTGCAAAATGGTCAGAATACACATGCGTTAGGTGACATTTACGAGACACGCATGTTCCGGAATACTGGTATGCAAATGTGCACGTTGTCAGGGTTCCCTCATAACTATTTCCCACGTGTATCTTTATAAAATAGCATCTCTGGCTGCACATGGACGCCCATCCTCATGTGTACCTGAACGTTTTGGTTTCCCTTAACACACATCTACGGTGAGAGGCAAAGATACTGCAGTTTTAGACACATACACCCTCTCCTTAAAACAGACATAGATTTGCAGATGTTTTCACTTGGACACGAATGCAACCTCATAAATGGCCATTCTAAAATGTACCTTCACATTTGTAAATTGAATAATAACAGAGAAAGAAGGCATCCTGCTTAGTCCTACTGCATATTTACCAGGTTCCTACTTTCTCATCTAGGTCTTTATTACACGCACGCATTCCAACGCACGTACACCTATGTCATAAGGGAGATTATGTGCTCACTTTCCCTTATAACATTGGTGCATTCTAAGAGGGTCATTTTAAATGCCTTAGTCATGATTTGGACATCCAAAATGAATGATCTCTCTGCAGTTTTTGTTTTATTGGTACCAAATAAAATGAAAACTGCAGAGAGATCATTTAGTTCTACAGAACTGAAGTGTGCCCATAGCTTTTTGTTTACGTACAAGGCCAAAGCCTTATCAGTCCCCCCTCGTATGTAGGCGCCCCAGCAGACATCCATATCGAGCATATCCAAGTTGTGCCTGAACTTGGACGTGTCCTGCTTTTCTTTCAGACTTTCTGGCTTGGACGTCCCAGATTGCACTTACATAAGAACATAAGATATGCCATACTGGGTCAGACCAAGGTCCATCAAGCCCAGTATTCTGTTTCCAACAGTGGCCAAACTAGGTCACATGTACCCAGCAGTTTCCCCAAGAGACACAAGTTCCACAATGCTTATACTGGGTCAAGCATTGATATCTTCGGTCACTTCTTAATAATGGTTTATGGACCTTTCCTCCAGGAACTTGACCAAACCTTTTTTAAACCCAGCTACACTAACAGCCTTTACTACATCCTCCGGTAACAAATTCCAGAGTTTGATTACACGTTGAGTGAAAAAATATTTTCTTTTATTGGTCTTAAATAGTTTACCCTGTAGCTTCATTGCATGTCCCCTAGTCTTTCTATATTCTGATAACGTAAACAATCGATCTACGTTTACCCGTTCCATTCCGTTCATTAATTTATAGACTTCTATCATATCTCCCCTCAGCCGTCTCTTTTCCAGTTTAAAGAGCCCTAACCTTTTTAGCCTTTCTTCATAGGAGTATCCTTCCATCCCCTTTACCATTTTGGTGGCTCTTCTCTGAACCTTTTCTAAAATCGCTATATCCTTTTTAAGATACGGCGACCAGAATTGCAGACAATATTCATGGTGCGGTCTCACCATGGAACGATATAGAGGCATTATAATATCTTTTGTTTTATTTTCCATTCCTTTCCTTATCATACCTAGCATTCTATTTGCTCTCTTGGCCGCCGCTGCACACTGGGCCGAGGGTTTTAACATGGTATCCACAATGACGCCTAAATCTTTTTCCTGGGTGGTGGTTCCTAATGTGGAACCTTGCATCGTGGACGCCATTTGTAAAATGTGCCTTCATGTGTCTACCTCCTTGTGACCACACAGCATCATTCTTACTGCCATTACTATGGAATGGAATACCAAAAATTTACCGATCTCTGGTCAATCTGTTATATTTTGGAAGGCGATAAAAACATACATTTTTCCTGAGATACGATGGACACTGTAGTATCTTGGAAAATTAAGTAATGTCCTGTACTATCATTTTTATGAAGAGTAGATATTATGTGTTGTGATGAGGTACTGTCAGTCTGTGTTTATGTAACTTTTTATTATTATGTATCTAACTTGTAACCTGCCCTGAGCAGTTTGAGCGCACAGGATAAAAATGTAATGAATAAATAAATTAATAAATTCATGCTTTCCCTTTAATTTTGCTACAAAGTGAATTTTGGAATTATCAGATGCACCGGACAATGTCAGTTGAATTCCTCCCTCTCTGCAGTAAATTTAGATTGATCAAATACCATTGAACATTTCCTTTGGATACTGCAGTTAGACTTGAAAGTTCCGGCCCTGGTTTTATTATACACTGATTTATCCAGGCAGTAACATTTGATAGTTTGTGCCTCTGGTATGAGAGAATCTTTTCACAGTTTGACTTGGAAACCCGGGTCTCTGATGGAAAACGGACACTAGAGCCACCAGGCTTTTGTCTTCTCCTACTTCGATAATTGGCTCATCAGGGGCGGTATGGTCTCAGAGACCAGCCAGGCTGCAGAACATACAACCTCCTTCTAAAGCACCTGGGGTTCATCATTAACTACCCAAAATGTCATCTTTCTCCAGTCCAAAGCCTGGAGTTCATAGGTGCTCACCTGGAAATTTTAAAGGTCAAGGCTGTACTCCCTGGAGGCAGGGAAGAACGTCTCAGACAACTGACAGGAGAGGTGCAGCACCGCCAGTCAATACTGGCTCGCCTCCTCCTCCCTGCTGGGCCACATGGCCTCAATGATCCATATCACACCCTCAGCCTGCTTACACATGTGGACAGCCCAGTGGTGCCTATGCTCACAGTGGACACGGGCCACGGGCAAACTATGGGACAGGGTCAGAGTCACCCACCAGTTGGTGGAGTCCCTCAACTGGTGGCAAAACCTGCACCACCTCCAGGCAGGAATGCCCTTCCAGGCACCCGCTCCACAAATGGTCCTGACCACAGATGCCTCCCTCCTGGGTTGAGGGCACATTGCGGGGATCACCGCACACAAGGCTGCTGGTCTCAGGAGGAGTCACTCCTGCAGATCAATCTCCTGGAGATCAGGGCAATCTTTTGGCCCTATGAGCATTCCGCCGCTGCCTGCAGAACCGGCCTGTGCTGATCCAGACGAACAACCTGGTCATTATGTTTTATGTCAACAAGCAGCGAGGCACAGTTCATACTCCCTCTGCAAGGAGGCAGTGGCTCTCTTCTCCTTCGCAGCATAGAACAGCATGCTGCTGCAAGCAGTGTACCTCCTGGGCCAGGAGAACTGCCTGGCGGACAGGCTGAGCAGAGTCCTACAGCCACATGAGTGGCACTTGTACCCTAGGGTGACGAAGGGACTCTTCCACCTCTGAGGCAGGCCTGTGCTGGACCTATTCACCTCTCTGGACAATACACAACTACCCCACTTCTGCTCCTGCCAACCACATCCAGAGAGAGTGGCAGCAGATGCCTTCCTGATCTTGTGGTCCGAGGGCCTACTCTATACATTCCCACCAACCCCCTGATCGCTACTACCCTCTTTAAGGTTCAGAGTGAAGGGGCATCTGTCATCCTGATTGCTCCCAGGTGGCCCAAGCAAGCTTGGTTTCCTTTCCTGCTTGCCCTGTCGGCGGCACTTCCAGTCCCTCTGGGCCAAGCCCCAGACCTCTTATCCCAGGAGGGCTCCCTGCTGCACCCGAACCTGAGGTCACTCACACTAACAGTGTGACTGCTGAAAGGGTAGTGCTAGCTCCTTTCATCCTTCCCAGGGAGGTTGACGAGATCCTTCTGGCCTTGTGAAAACCCTCCACCAAGGTGCCTTAAGTTAAGGTGCTCTAAGGGCTGGAAAGTGCCTTAAGTTAAGGCGCTTTAGGTTGAGGCACCTTAGAGCCCTTAGATTACCTTAACTTAAGGACGCTAAGATGCCTTAACCTAAGGCGCCTTAACCTAGGGTGCCAAGTTAAGGTGCCCTAGCTTAAGGTGTCCTAACTTAAGGTGCCCTAAGGGCTGTAAGGTGCTTTAAGTTGAGAAGCATGAACTTTAAAGGCATAAAAACAGCTGTAACCCTAGCGCTGGATAGAGCACCAAAGAAAGGGAATGAACAGGTGATGGATGGAAGGAGAGGTGGGAGCTGATGGACCTGTCATATCTGCGGGCACCCTATGTGGCAGCCGGTAAAGTAGACAAACATGTTGTAGGCAGCTGTACTGATGCACAGGGTGGTGCCAATGTAAAGTGCTGCAATGACAGTGGATGGCACAGGACGGGGAATACATGTCCCCCAGCGTTGGCATAGATGGCAGGATATTTGCAGCGACAGGAGGACAGAGGAGTAATAGTGCCATGCAGATTAGGCACAGGAGAGGCAAGCACGAAGAGCCGCAATGCAGAAAAGGGTACCAGTGCAGGATATGAGGTAGCAGCCTGCACAAGTAGACAGGACTGTACACAGCTGACAGAGGCAGATAGATGGGCTGAAGGATGGATGGCAGCTGAGGAGAGGGTGTTATGGGCTGGCAGCACAGATCTGCAGAGCTCTGACTGTTACAGGCATGAAAATGATCTGAGTAGCACAGTCACAAAAAGAACAGATAGGAATCAAACCTCTGGCCCCTGCCTACAGAAACCTTGAACTAACCAGTAGGCTATACTTCCACATCTTGCTGCACAGCAATGTCTGGATACAAAAAAATGTCTGCTGTGTGCCAGTATAAGTTAGCCCCATCAGTACCCATGATGTAGTGCACAGACCGAACAGCAGTCTACAGCTGGTCTCCGAATGGAGAATGCACTTATCCATCACCTCAGCTCAGTAAGAAGACCTGACAGTGTGTGATACAAGCACAGAGCAGCTGCAAACCGTGCTACTGAGCAGCATCTGAGGTCACCCTGAGGGTGAGGATGTGTGCCCAGCATCGGGTCCCCAGTACCTGCCCATGTTGCAGATCGCTGTAATCTTCTGGAAAATGTAATTTTCTGGGAAATGTAATCTTTCGCCGCTCTCTACTTTCGGCTACTCTCCATTTGGTCCTGGCTTCATTTCACAGAGACAGTAGGGTAAGCAGCACAAATAAGACAACCAAAACTGGTGTGGCTTGGAAAAAGAGTTTTATATAGAAATAGGCCTATTACATAGGTACAGAACAGAGTTATATAGTTGTTGTTACAGAGCTGCTTCAGTGTGCCTCAATGAATCAGTGTGTGTGTGTCAGAGTCTCATAGTAAGAAGAATATAGAGAGAAAGAAAAGAACAAGGGGGGGGGGGGAGAGAGAGAGAACATAAGAACATAAGATATGCCATACTGGGTCAGACCAAGGTCCATCAAGCCCAGTATTCTGTTTCCAACAGTGGCCAATCTAGGTCATACGTACCTAGCAGTTTCCGCAAGGGACACAGGTTCCACAATGCTTGTATTGGTTCAAGCATTGATATCCTGGGTCCCTTCTTAATAATGGTTTATGGACCTTTCCTCCAGGAACTTGTCCAAACCTTTTTTAAACCCCGCTACACTAACAGCCTTTACTACATCCTCCGCTAACAAATTCCAGAGTTTGATTACACGTTGAGTGAAAAAATATTTTCTTTTATTAGTCTTAAATAGTTTACCCTGTAGCTTCATTGCATGTCCCCTAGTCTTTCTATATTCTGATAAGGTAAACAATCGATCTACGTTTACCCGTTCCACTCCGTTCATTAATTTATAGACTTCTATCATATCTCCCCTCAGCCGTCTCTTTTCCAGTTTAAAGAGCCCCAAACCTTTTAGCCTTTCTTCGTAGGAGTATCCTTTCATCCCCTTTACCATTTTGGTGGCTCTTCTCTGAACCTTTTCTAAAATCGCTATATCCTTTTTAAGATACGGCGACCAGAATTGCACACAATATTCAAGGTGCGGTCTCACCATGGAACGATATAGAGGAATTATAATATCTTTTGTTTTATTTTCCATTCCTTTCCTTATCATACCTAGCATTCTATTTGCTCTCTTGGCCGCCGCTGCACACTAGGCCGAGGGTTTTAACATGGTATCCACAATGACGCCTAAATCTTTTTCCTGGGTGGTGGTTCCTAATGTGGAACCTTGCATCGTGTAACCATAGTTTGTGTTGTTCTTCCCTAGGTGCATAACCTTGCACTTCAACACATTAAATTTCATCTGCCATTTTGATGCCCAGTCTTCCAATTTATCAAGATCCTCTTGCAATTTCCCACAATCCTCCTGGATTTTAACAACTTTAAATAGTTTTGTGTCATCTGCAAATTTGATAACCTCACTCGTTATTCCACTTTCCAGATCATTTATGAATATGTCAAAAAGCAGCGGACCCAGCACAGATCCCTGGGGTACACCACTATTCACCTTTCTCCATTGGGAAAATTGGCCATTTAGCCCTACCCTCTGCTTTCTATCTTTTAACCAGTTCCTGATCCACAATAGTACACTGCCTCCTATCCCATGACTCTTTAGTTTTGCCAAAAGTCACTCATGAGAGACCTTGTCAAAGGCTTTCTGAAAGTCCAGATACACAATATCAACCGACTCACCTTTGTCCACCTGTTTATTCACTCCTTCAAAAAAACATAACAGATTAGTAAGACAAGATCTTCCTTGTCTAAAGCCATGTTGGCTGTCTCCCATTAGGTCATGACTATCTACATGCTGAGTAATTTTATTCTTTATGATGGTTTCTACCATTTTTCCCGGTACTGATGTCAGGCTCACCGGTCTGTAGTTTCCCGGATCACCCCTCAAACCCTTTTTAAAAATTGGTGTTACATTGGCGATCCTCCAATCCTCAGGTATTAGAGATGATTTTAATGATAGTTCACAGATTACTGATAGCAGGTCTGCAATCTCAAATTTCAGTTCTTTCAACACCCTTGGATGTATACCATCTGGCCCAGGTGATTTCCTACTCTTCAGTTTATCTAATAGTTGTAAGACATCTTCCTGATGTATCGATATTTCCTTCAATTCTTCCACACCTTTAAATACCACTTCAGTCATGGGTAACATCCCTACATCTTCCTCAGTAAAGACCGAAGAAACGAATTCATTCAGTCTCTCCGCTATCGCCTTGTCGCCTCTTAGTGCTCCTTTAACCCCTTTATCATCTAATGGACCAACTGACTCTCTCACAGGTTTTTTGCTACGAATGTACTTGAAAAGGTCTTTATTTTGCGTTTTTGCTTCCGCAGCAAGCTTCTTCTCAAATTCTCTCTTTGCCTGTCTTATCAATGCCTTGCATTTGACTTGCCAGTGCTTGTGCTGTTTCCAGGTTTCATCGTTTGGCTCTTTTTTCCATTTCCTGAAAGATGCTTTTTTGGCAACAACAGCCTCTCTGACCTCACCTTTAAACCATGCTGGCAGTTTTTTGGACTTCCTTCCACTTTTCTTAAAGCGTGGAATACAGCTGGTCTGGGCTTCCAAGATAGTATTTTTCAACAACACCCAAGCTTGATGTACATCTTTAACCTTTGCAACTGCTCCTTTTAGTTTTTTCTTAACTGTTTTCCTCATTTTATCATAGTCTCCCTTTCAAAAGTTAAAGGATAGTACTGTGGATTTCCTTACTATCCCTCCTCCACTAATTAAATCAAAGGTGATCATGCTATGATCACTATTGCCAAGTGGCCCCACCCCCCTTATCTCTTGCACTACATCTGGTGTTCCACTAAGGACTAGGTCTAATATTGCTTCCCCTCTGGTCGGTTCATGAACCAGCTGCTCCAAGAAGCAGTCATTTATGTCATCTAGGAACTTTATCTCCCTAGCATGTCCTGTTGTGATACTGACCCAGTCGATGCCGGGGTAATTGAAATCACCCATTATTATTACTGCACTGTAACTTTTGCTAGCTTCCTTGATTTCTTTGAGCATTTCATCATCCATTTGTTCATTCTGGCCAGGCGGACGATAGTACACCCCCACTGCCATCGCCTTCCCCTTTTTACGTGGAATTTCAATCCATAGAGATTCTACAGCAAATTTTGTTTCTTGCAAAACTTTAATCCTTTCTGAGTAAATGTCCTCTCTAACATAGAGCGCAACCCCTCCACCAATTTGATCAGCTCTATCATTACGATATAGTTTGTACCCAGGTATCAGTGTCCCACTGGTTGTCCTCCTTCCACCATGTCTCTGATATTCCAATCATATCTAACCTCTCATTTAGTGCTATATATTCTCCCATCTTGTTTTGTAGACTTCTAGCATTTGCATACAAGCATTTTAGTATGGGTCAGAGCCTCATAGTAGGAAGTGTCCCATCAACAGAGAGAGAGCTATTTTTGGGTTTCTGTATTTATAGAGAAAATCTTCTCCAGCACTTCCCTCTGCCATAATTTGATTTGTTTGAGGTCTGCTATCACTTGAATTAGCAAGGAGGGGCTGCAGACCAATCTCATCAGGCCCGGAGACTGACATCACCAGGGGGGTCAGAGCTAATCTCATCTTGTAATCTACCCTCATTAAGTTTGGAGACTGACATCACCAGAGTAACAAAGCTGCTTGAAATCCAAGGTCTGGGAAAAAGCCATGACACCTATGCTAGGCATAATGTCAGACTGATGTATGCTGACATCTCCCACACCTTTTTTATTTTTATTCATTATTTGTGCCTGGAAATGGTGGAAGCAAACCTGTGGTACCTGTCCAGCTGCAATTACATGATTGTAGGCAGCTTGTCTAATACCTCCTGTATTAAGTACCTTGCTATGTCCAGCAGGTCTCCTGTCCTGCACAGTACTGTCTCTAGTGTTCTAGAGATAAACAAGTCCCCTTATGAGTCCAAACCTCGTGTCTTAGGTAGGGCAGCCACTACTGGGGAGGGGGGGAACCCAATATGCTACCTCAGTGCTCGTCTTAGAGAGAGTGAACATTGCATAAGGGCTGCAGGAATTTTTGAGGAGGTTAAAGCCGAAAGGTACCAGGATGCTATGAGTGAGGATAGGAAGCGATACTAGACTGCAGCTGACTCTGGTATTCAATGTAATAGGAAATGCCAAATTAGCAGGCCAAATGAGCCTGGATGTAGAGGTAGATGCTGGAGAAATTAAGTGTAACTACCTTAAAATGTTGAAGGTATTCTGTAGGACATGCGCTGCAAGGAGATGTACATTTGTTTCATTTTACAACACAGGAAAATTATGATAATGCATAGCAATATTTGTACAGCAGTTAAAATAATAATAGGGTGAATAAAAACATTAAAGACATGATCAGCAGTAGGTGAGTAACCAAATAACAATTCCCACACAGACACATGAGCATCTTGTAGCAAGTGTCCCACAATTTGTTGAATGTGTCCATTCTCATAAGCGATGGTGTGATTCACTTCAGTGGATGTTGTTTTAAGGTGATCAATATAGGCATGGAGTTCTGTAAAGTTGAGCAGTTTATGTAGTGTCTCTTCTCCCATGCCAAGTGGTAATGGATGCACAGCATATGAGATAAAGTCTGGAATGTCCATAGAGTCATTGGTAACCAGCGGTGTGGAATAAGTTGTCCCGTTAATGGTGATGGAGACCAGTGGTGTATGACTGCACCAGGTATTGTCTGGTAAATAGTTTGAACTGTACAACAAAGTGTTTTTGAGAAGGTGAATGTCATGCATTCTGGGAGCAATCGAAAAAGAAACATTCTGGGGAAAGAACAGATGAAAACAAGTGTCCAGCTCCAAGGTAATATAAACTGTGTGAGGTAGTCAGGGAATATGAGAGCTTAACAGTCAGGGAGCAAGAGGAGGAATTGTTCCAGCAGGAGGTGTCAGCCTCTTTAAACTGGTGAGGTTCACACTTGAACTGAAATGTAGTCTGCTCACACAAACTGGGGTCCATCGGCTTGAATGAAGTCCAGGTGTCACCAGTGGCTGCACCCAGGTGAGATGGTCCACAGGATACATAAGCATATTTTCAAACTGCACCCCAATATTAACAACAGGATAAATAACTGTGTGTTGTCCTGACCATGGGATCAAAGTACAGATAGAGCAGCCTTGTGGTGAACAAATGGGAACACTAACTAACATCAGCTGTAAACTTGCTAGCAATACCAAAGGCTTCAACAAAGTCCAACACGAACACCACAAACAGGGCATTCAGTTTTTATGTACCAAAATGCTGGAACACCCTACCCCCCGACATTAGAGCCATTACCAATCTATATCAGTTCAGAAAGGCTCTCAAAACATACCTTTTCTGCCAATATTTCCCAGACAGCAACTGAACTAGATATCCCCTCCAAGAAATGCCCTCACACTGCAGTGTAGATAGTTTATGTATATAGTTAACCCAGTTATCCAAGTTTGTATTCCTATTCAATGTAAAACCTGACAGTTTGTCGTTGTGGTCGTTTTGTTATGATGTAAACCGCGCTGATTCTAAATAGCGCGGTATATAAGAAACTGTAATAATAATAATAATAATAAATAATAATAACTGTCCACCAATCAAGGTGAGCTATAGCAAATTCAGGTATTTTGGTACTAGCCATATGGACGAGAGATGGTGGCCAGTGTCCTAACTTAGCAGTGATCAGAATTTCCTTTAGTATAGTAATAAGCTCGATCTGTACTTGATCACAGGCAAGGGCCCAGGAAATATTCTTTCCCAATCTATATTCTGCATGTGCTAAGGTAACAATTTTCTGTTCTATAATGGGAGATATAAGAGCAAAGTTATCTACAACTACATTGGACAGTTTAGAGGAAGCTTCATTAATAATATGTTGTGAGGTAAAACCATCAGCAGCATTTTATTACGGAGCACCTCTATATCAATTATATTAACCCTTTGAAGGCCTACTTTAAATTTTTAATCCACATTTTGCAGCCGGGTTAATTTTTGCATATTTCAGGAAAATTGTACCCATCTTATTCAATATGTTCTAATAGTGATTTTCCTTCTTCTATGTTCATGTATTATATTATCATTTGATAGGGATATTTAGTCAGAATTTTGGATCCTGAGAGTTTTGGGCTCGGCCTGGAAAGGGTTAAGGGCACCCAGTGCAGTCCCTGTGCCACCTAAAATTGTATCAATTAATTCACACTTGTGTCGAAATTGCTTGGCTCGGGGTGTTACTGCCTGCATATCAAACCAAGTATTGAGCATTTGTATGTGGTTGGCAACAAAGTGAGAGCAATTTGGATATTTATGAGTAACTAGAAACAATTTGGGAAATAGATGCCAAGTAAGAAAATGGTATTCTACATCATATAAAACATTGTGTGGTGCATCATATTTAATCTGAAAGGGATGTCCTTCCTGAAATGGGTGGATATCAGAAAGGTAGAGTACAGGAGGAGTAGAAGTGGTATGAGGGGTGGTAGGTAAACAAAATACATCCAAAAGGAATGAAGTCTCAGTGATGTGCTGTTGATCACTCACAACCCATGTATAAGTATGCTCTCCACCGCCTGCACCCCTCCGGCCCAGCCACTGCTCTCCCGATCGGGGAGGAGCACGCCGGAGCAACGCGGCTCCTCCAGCCTGCTGCTCTACCCAATCGGGGCAGAGCAGCCAACGATATAAAGAAGTGCCGGCAGGCGCACAGGCCTCTCCACCGCCTGCACCCCTCCGGCCCAGCCACTGCTCTCCCGATCGGGGAGGAGCACGCCGGAGCAACGCGGCTCCTCCAGCCTGCTGCTCTACCCAATCGGGGCAGAGCAGCCAACGATATAAAGAAGCGCCGGCAGGCGCACAGGCCTCTCCACCGCCTGCACCCCTCCGGCCCAGCCACTGCTCTCCCGATCGGGGAGGAGCACGCCGGAGCAACGCGGCTCCTCCAGCCTGCTGCTCTACCCAATCGGGGCAGAGCAGCCAACGATATAAAGAAGTGCCGGCAGGCGCACAGGCCTCTCCACCGCCTGCACCCCTCCGGCCCAGCCACTGCTCTCCCGATCGGGGAGGAGCACGCCGGAGCAACGCGGCTCCTCCAGCCTGCTGCTCTACCCAATCGGGGCAGAGCAGCCAACGATATAAAGAAGCGCCGGCAGGCGCACAGGCCTCTCCACCGCCTGCACCCCTCCGGCCCAGCCACTGCTCTCCCGATCGGGGAGGAGCACGCCGGAGCAATGCGGCTCCTCCAGCCTGCTGCTCTACCCAATCGGGGCAGAGCAGCCAACGATATAAAGAAGTGCCGGCAGGCGCACAGGCCTCTCCACCGCCTGCACCCCTCCGGCCCAGCCACTGCTCTCCCGATCGGGGAGGAGCACGCCGGAGCAACGCGGCTCCTCCAGCCTGCTGCTCTACCCAATCGGGGCAGAGCAGCCAACGATATAAAGAAGCGCCGGCAGGCGTGCCCGCGCCTGGCGGGCCCGCGCCTGAGGGCCTCGCCAGAGGGCCCTTTGGCGTGGCCCTTAGGCGTGGACCGAAGGAACAAGGCCGTAGGGCTGCGCCTTGTACTACATCAACCAACTCCAAGCAATGCTGAAAATCTAACTGGCAGTGCCACTTCAGTAACTACACCAGCGAAATCGGAACCCTCACCCGAAGAAAACAAGTCTCCCTCGTCAGGAAAAGTACTAAACAGATAACCTGGGACTCTGACTGACCCAACATCCAACTGCTGGACCAACATCCAAACAGCAGAGAACAAGCCCAGAACATCAAACCGTGAAAACGCAAGTAAAGTCTCTCTACTCTCAACATAGCACCTACCCTACACGGTAGCCATCATAGAATCAGATATACATGATAACCCAAGCAAAGTAGTTCATATGCGAACTTTACGATATACTCTAAGAAATATTGTTCATACATATATCCTGATAATACCAGATTAACGTATTATCTACACTTGTTCTATGATGTATGTAGCATAACTGTCTAACCCACTAGATCTAGTTTGCTCAAATAAGTGATAATTGCGTAACCTGCTACTAGTGTTACTGTTGTATGATCAGATTTTATCAGCTTAACCTTCTATTTACAGTTACCTCTGAGATATGTTGTATAATCTATGGTCACCTTCTATTTACAATTACCTCTGAGATATGTTGTATAATCTATGAACCAGCCAGTCCCAGTTAGCTTTGACTCAATATACCTGTGTAATCTGCAGTTAGCCAATATTAACAGTTATCTGTTAGTCTGCAGTTCTCTAATACCCGTGTAATCTGCAGCTAGAGCAAAACTATCACAACCAGGCAGCTTAGCTGACCCACCACCGCCAACCAACATCCCAGCCCAGATCCAAACCTCAACATAGATCACAAAATGGCCCTATCCTGCATCATCTCAATTGCCCTCTACCTCCTTGCTACAGGATTAGACAATGTCACTGGCCTACATACTAACAATCACATACCAACTATCCACAGTTATAGAAAGAGGTGGCCAGATGCCCCATTCTATGAATCACTAGAAACCACTCAAACACACCACCACCACCTCCTGCATGTATCAATACAGCATAGTAAGAAGAAAAAACAGGGACTCCCTCGTCTCTTGAAATGTGCCCTTGTAAATGCCCGATCTGTACGTAAAAATGGCCAATCATCTCAGATACGATAACACTACACAACCTTGACCTGCTACTGATCACCGAGACATGGCTTTCCTGTGATGACAACGTGATACTCAACCAGCTCCTGCCCACTAACTTCTCTGTCCATACATGTCACAGATCAGGCAAAAGGGGAGGCGGCGTCCTCGCCATCACCAGATCTGACCTTCATTTCAACATAAAAGATGCAACCAGCTCGCCGCTCCTAGACTCAATCTCGATAACGAATAAGTGTTCCTCCATCAATCTACTTTACAGAGCTCCATCATCCGATCCAGATGCACTAACAACGATAATCGACATGGCCGCAAACTCCCAGAGCCCGCATGCAACAAGCTGGGTACTAGGAGATTTCAACCTCCCCTCCCTGCAAGACTCTCACTCAAAGGCGTTTCTCGAAGCCCTGAAGGATCTAGAATATAGCCAATTAATCAAGGAACCTACCCACACAAAAGGAGGCATGCTCGATCTAATATTCACCACAGACCCAACCATCAGAGGAACAACCATCCCCGAACTATCTATCACCGCTGTCCCATGGTCTGATCACTCATTAATCCTATTCCAAATTCCTCAACCAAACCAAGGCCAAAAGGAAGATAACTCAACAATTGGTCAGTCCAACAATCCGCCAAGAAGATTCCAACCATTCAACAAAGAACTAATCCTGGAATCAACAATCCCACTAATAACCTCAACAGCACGCAACCCAGACGAACTAGTCTCCAACTGGAATGAGATACTCAGCTCAATAGCTGTTCGCCCAGCAATAAACAGACCTCAAGGGAAACGACACACAGCAACATGGTACTCTACTGAGTTGAAAGCCTCACTCGCGACACTAAGAAAACTTGAGAGACGATGGCGCCGCTCACGCTCAGAAGTAGACCAAAGTGCATACAACCTACAGCTCACAGCGCACCGTACCGCAGTAACTGAAACCATGAAACGTTACCACGCTGACACCTTAAAGAGATCCCTCAACAAACCTCGTGACCTGTTTGCCCTCGTTAAGCGACTTACAACAGAACCTGCATCAGAACAAGCAAATGGAATCCATCCTCAAATATATGCAGATTATCTACAAACCAAACTATGTCAGATAAACAACAACTCTGCGTCCAGTACTATCCTTCAGCCTTACAATCAAACATCACTCACTACCTTCATGACCCCATCCAAACAATGCATCGAAAACACCATAGCAGCTATCAACACGACTACAGCACAATCTGATCCATGCCCAGCATTCTGGATCAAAGAACTACGAACTGACCTCAGTCCCATCATATCCAGATTCATGCAACAATCGTTCACAACAGGTGATTTCCCACGCACCCTCAAACACACATCAATAAGACCTCTACTAAAAAACAACAAACTCGACCAACAGAAACCGGAATCCTACAGACCTATAGCAAGCATACCGATGCTAGCAAAAATAATGGAAAAGGAAGTTCAGAGACAAATACAAGACCACATTGACTCCAATGCACCACTGGATCCATGCCAACACGGATTCAGAGAAGCACACGGGGTGGAGACCCTTCTTACCACACTCTTCAGCAGCATAATATCAGGCATCGACAATACCCGCCAAGGCTTTGTCCTTGTCTTCCTTGACATCGCGGCGGCGTTTGATTCCGTGAACCATGAACGCCTCCTAGAACGCCTCAAAGAAAAGGGAATCTCCGGTAAAGCGCTTGAGTGGTGCAGGTCCTACCTCTCTGACAGATGGCAGCAGGTTCGATCCAAAGACACATCATCAGAACCATTCCACCAAAGCCAAGGTGTCCCGCAAGGATCCTCCCTCTCTGCCTTGCTGTTCAATATATACATGCAACCTCTCTGCAACCTGATCCGGTCCTTCAACGTGAACTGCATGATATACGCAGATGACGTGCTATTATACATGCCTTTTGCAACAGAAAACCCAGACCTCTCACCAATAACATGCTGCATAAATGAAATATCCAACTGGCTACAATCCCAAAACCTCCGGATTCAACACAAGAAGACGGAGGTCATGTTCATTACAAGAAATCGTAACTTCACTGCGCCTACAGTACTAAAGGTGAAGGAAGCTGACCTCCAGATCAAATCCGCGATCAGATACCTTGGCGTCACACTAGACCAGAACCTAAATATGCAGGCGCATATAAGTAACACTGTAAGGGCAGTATACCATAAAATTAGATCCCTTAGATACCTACGATCTCTGCTGGAGCCTGATGATTTCAGGACCATCTTTCAGGCACTAATAATTCCGCATTTCGATTATGCGAACGCAATACTGCAAGGACTCCCCCAAACCACTCTGAACCCACTGCAAATGGCAATGAACACCGCAGCAAGAGTACTACACGGAGCATCCAGGAAAGACCATGTCACACCCATTATGAAACAACTCCACTGGCTCCCGATTCAAGGTAGGATTACATTCAAGACCTTGCTACTCACCTTCAAAGCCACCAATGGACTCTCGTCAACATCACTAACAGAGATAGTCCAGAGGACGCCCCATAATAGGGACAGAAGGTCAGTAGCACAAAACACCTTGATAGTCCCAAGATCAATGACTCAATGCACCAAGTCAACATCCAGCAGGGCATTCAAACTTTATGCACCAATGATCTGGAACAGCCTCCCTCACAACATCCGAACAATCCCAGACATATTCCAATTCAGGAAGGCTGTGAAACACTACCTCTTCCTCCTACATTACCCGGAAACCAATGAAAGCTCAGCACCAATTACCGAAACCTCACAAATCTCCTCTGTCTGAAACCATACGAACTCATGACCAGCCTGTAAATTGTATTTATTGTTATTGTATATAGTTACCCTGTTAGCCAAGTTGAATTTCCTGTTCATATGTAAACACAAAGTACTATTGGAAATGTGTATGTTCGTTGTTTATTGTAAACCGCACTGATGCTGAATAGCGCAGTATAAAAGAGACTTTAAATAAATAAATAAATAAATAATAAGTTATTTTCCAGGTACCTCTGTCCTGACAGGAAATATTGTACAAAATCAAGGCAGGAGGACCTAGAAAGTAATGTTCTGGAGGTGCCCTCAATTCTTGTGTCCTTTCTAGAGAAGTGGAAACTGGTGGCTCCCACTGTACTTGAGTGATGTTTAATGAATAGAACACTGGCTTGTCCTGTACAGAACAGAAACTCAGGATGACCAGATCCTTTACTTCCGGGAAAGGTGGGGGTATTTCTTGATAGCGATATGCCCCACCTGTGGAGTTAGCCCAGCCAATCGTGCATATTCGGATGATAGTTCCTGTAATGAGACTTGGGTAGAAAAGAGCAGATACAAGAACAACAGGAAACCGAGACATAATAAAAGCTAACTTGTTTCACTCTACTAGGGAGTAAACTAGTGCTCCCCACTTATACTATGCAACAACAAAAATAATTTTTACTACTTATTTACATAACTATTAGATACATGTCCAGTATCTAGGACACATCAACTATACAGCAGAAGTAAATAGTTACCCTCCTCAAGCAACTTTTGTTTAGAAAGCAGTTGTCTGTGCTGTCTTCAGAAAGCAGCTGTCCGTGCTGTCTTCAGGTGGTATCTGAAAACAAAGACTGATAAAACACGTATTACCCATATGGTTTCAACTGGGTGATGTGTTTCCAATACTGCTGGTTGTCGGGCATTAGGATTTGGTATAGGCTTGGGCCTAAGGTATCAGTAACTAAGTACAGTCCTTCCCACTTTGCAGTTCCAAAGGGGAGGTTTGGTCTAGGTCTCAGAATCAATCACTTTACTGCCAACCTTGAGGGGCCTTAAATCAGAACCTTTTGCATGTACCTCCTGCAAATAATTTCTAGCTTTTTCTATGTTAGCTAGCACAGTGGTCTGAATTTCTTTTAGATGTTCTTGCAGGGATTTCATCCACTCATTGGTGAGAATTACGGTCTGGTCCTCTGGAAGAAAATGATGCAGCATATTTTCCCACCGTTGCTTTGGCCTTCCCATTAAGGCTTCATAGGGTGCAAAGCCTGTGGACTTACAGACATTAGCTCTGATACACATAAGGACTAAAGGGAGCACCAGATCCCAATTTTTCCCAGTCAGATTAAGCATAGGGCTGAGGTGGGCCTTAATTGTTTGATTCATTCTTTCTACCTGCCCTGCTGCCTGTCGATGGTACGGAATGTGGAGTTGTTGTTCTATGCCTAGAAAATCAAACAATTCCTTGATGAGCTGAGAAACAAATGCAGGACCATTATCAGACTCAATAGTCTTGGGAATGCCCCAGCGTGTCAAAAATTGCATAGTTAGGATTTCTGCAGTGGTTCGAGCAGTTTGATCTGGGACAGGGAATGCTTCTACCCAATGAGAAAAGGAATCAACAACAGTGAGTAAAAATCTATTTTTCCTAGCTGTTAACGGAAGAGGGCCCACATGATCTATTTGCAATCTCTCAAATGGGCCACGAGGAGGTGCTCTCATTAACTGTCCCCTTCTCTTTTTAGGTTGCCTCCCAAATGAAGCACAGATTACACAAGAGGAAACATGATCCTGTATATCATGTTTCATTTCTGGCCACCATACCAACCTATTAAGGATAGTCTGCATTTCTTCTGCTTTAGGGTGTCCCATAGGACCTGCACCATGAACCCAATGCATCCACTCTTTACCTCGAGCTCTAGGGATAGCTATAACCAAGCCTTCCTCTCTTTTTGCACATAGAATGTCTTTCTCTATAGCGAGTGTGAGAAAGGGTGTGTGCTGATATAGGTCATCTGGGGCGTCCTTCACAAGCTTCCTCAAATTGGAAAGCTCAGGGTCCTTTGTCTGCAGTGATACGAAGTAATCTGGTGGTATTATCTAATCATAATCTGTGGAACGTGTAGCAATAGCAACCATGCGTGTCTGCTCATACCAGGGCCATATACGGCCTACATGGCATGCTTCCTTGTCTAGTGAGTCTGCTAATGTGTTTCCTTTAACTAAAGGGCCTTTATTCCTATGTGCCTTTACTTTAACTAAATGTACTCTCTGAAACTGCTCACTCAGTTCTTGTGCCATAGTCCACAGTGATGAATTTTTCACTGTGGACCCATCTGTAGATTTAAATTTATTTGCCAGCCACCAAGGTAACAGGGCAATGGCACTTTTAAAGACATAATCAGAATCTAAAATGATTTGTATCTCTGGGTGTGAATCCTGATATTGTTGCAAACAAGCTACAAAAGCAGCCAGCTCACAGTACTGTGCTGACGCTGACCCACAGGAATACTGTCTCTGCAGTACCACTTGGTTATTTGGGTCCAATTGTATAATTGCAAAACCTGCTAGTCGCCTGCCTACTTCACATTGGCTACTACCCTCAATATATTGTTTCTGTGGTGGAGGATCCTCGCCTTCCAACAGTATTTCTGTGTGCATTTTCCCACAATCTAACTTGTCTTGTGCCCAGACTGGAATATCAGCCACCTCTGAGGGAACTATACACAGATCATACTGTTGAGCTGCCTTGGTGCACTGAGTTGCTAACTGCATGGGAATGACTTCATGCACTAAAGTTTTAGAAGCACTTCAAGTTCCTGAATACTGCCCACAGTTTAAGATTAGCCATATCCACCACCAAATTTAACTGGTTGAGAACGTCAATTCCAATTATTTCTTTTGGTGTGTTCACTATAGTGGAGGCAGTGGTTTCCAACATTTCCTTGTTTTGTTCACTGTGCACAGGGATACCCCAATTAACTGGGATAGCCACACCCTTGGAAGCTGTGTCATTAATTCCTTGAATTTCATAAATTTCCATATTTTTCTGATCTGCAGTGGGAGAAGCTCTGTTTGTAAAACTAATTCCAGCCCCTGTGTCAATCAAAGCTAGTTTATCCTGACCCCTTATTCTGCTGATAACATTGGGGCATCCACAAGAGTCCAGTATCAAGGATGTTACAAGTCTTAAACTGTATTCTGGGCCTGTATCTGTTTCATCATCCAGAGGCTCTGGATCGAGTCCTCTGCTGAGAGAACAGAGGCAGGCTGGGCTATGAAAGCTTGAGACATTTTGATATCTGAACCCAGGAGGTCAGGACACCCCTATGCACTAGCCTTGTGTTTGTCCTGAGCTGCTTGTAAGTCCTGTTTTAATTTATCTATTTCTACCTGCAGTATGTGTATGACCTGTACCCATATAATTTACTCATTTTGTAATCCATCTGTCTGTGCTTTGAGCTCTTGAAAGGATATGTAACCTGAGGAATTTCTAAAAGTCCCTCTGCCTTGTCCTCTCCAAGGTGTCTGTCCTCTGTATCCTTTGTCTGTGTTTTTTGTGTATTGAGAGGATCCCTCAGCTTGCCACTTCCGTGCTTCTGATACTGTTATGACCTGCGAGGACTGGGTTTTCCAAACAGAACGAATTATGAGAATTAAAGTATCAAAAGTGGTTGCTTTAGGGTCTTCAGAAAATAACAGAAGGTGTTTTGTAATCTCAGGGGATAGCAATTCTAATAAAAATGCCCTTATGCGTGCTCTCCCCATAATCTTCTGCATTGGGCCAGGACTCCTGCTCATTAAGAACTGCTTTTAAAATCCAGGCTCTACATGCAAACTCTTCCAGTGTATCATTTGGTAGAGGTGAAATAATTTTAAATACTTGGCATTGGGGAACAGTGAAATAGTTTCTTCTCAATGCCCCTTTTAACCAACTGGTATGGGTGAGTGAGAGAGCCAACTTTATAATAGTGTGGCCCCAGAGCCAGATGCATAAATATATCAAAGTCCGATTGTTTTCTTCTGTATTTCCCTAGACCCCAGTGAATCAGAATATCAGTGGCCCATTTGCACCAGTCATTAACATTAAAAGGCATAGGGCCAGTTTTCTCAACTATCCTTTCCAAGTCCCTATCTTTTAAATTGTCCTGCAGCATCACTTTAACTGGTGCTCCGAGTTCGGTACTGGGTCCCGGGTCTGAGTCATCTGTATTATCCTCCTGACACAGGTCCTGGTTATTGCTCTGTTCTGGCTGAGATAAGCTATTAGGATTTTCTTCCTCTGATTCATCTTTATTTTTTCCATTCCTAAGCCCAGCTATAGATACTTCTGTATTCTTTTATTTATAGGGTGTGTCATAGACAGGGGGGCTGAGGGTGAAATAGTGTAGAGCTTATATTTCTTTTGTCTTTCAGAGGCCAATTCATCCTTAACGTGCCTCAATTCAAGTTTAAGTGCTTCTAATTGCTCACTAACATTTATAAAGGAATTTGTGGCTTGTATCACCTGAGCCCTTTGCATAGAAATGCAAATTTGTGCCTCCTCAAGGTCTTTGGTTAATTGTGTACAATGAAAAGTCAGTTCAGTATTGTCCTGTTTCATGCTAATGAGCCCCCTGCACATGCCTTGGATAAAAAGGCATTTTATTTTATTTGTTTTCTTTTTGAATTCTTGATAATGGTTTAACATTTGCCTTTGAATATTATACCATGATGCCTCAGGGAATTCCCCTTCAAAGGGACCACCTTTTCTCTTACCGTATGTCAATACTATTTCTTTCAGTTCTTTAAAATCAAAGGCTTCCATATTTGAAACTGCAGAAAGACTGTAATTGGTACAGGGGCTAGCTTATTGATGTTTTTTATTGGTTTTATGCGAACTTTCTCACATGTGCAACAATTGGAAGGAGCAATGCTCCCTTTTATGAAGAAGTGAGACTTGAGAATTATAGTTGGAATGGCATAAATTTTATGGGTGTTCAGTAAAGAGTACTGGCATAAAGACCACGCCTTAAAAATTGTACCTGAATAAAAAGTGCTTACCACCTTTTAAACAGGGAAGTTTAGGATGAAATTATAGTAAGAAGTATCAATTGCAGCAAACTTTAAGCCTGCTCTCACCAAGATACTTACTGACAGGAGACTGAGAAATAAAAGGCAAAGGGACAGGAGGTAATAGTGTTACCAGGAAATATGTATATTGTATTCAATGAGGGACTGTTTACCTGTGTACCACTTCCAAACTAAAGCTGGACTATCTCTCTGTCTTTTCTTAGCAGCTCAAATACTAGAGAAAAAATCTGTGCCTTGTAACAAACCGTAACAAGCCTCTACCTACAAATAAGAAAATTGCAAGCCACTCTATGTAATGTCCCTAAGTGTAGGTAATATTAAAATACAGAATTATTACAGAGCCTTTTGACAATAAAAATCTCACCTTGTCTAACCCACAAAACAAATGGTCACAAGGGCTTTTGATTTTCCTGTCGCACCCTGTCTGAAATCCACTTTAATGTATCAAACAAAATTATTACTTACCCAACTGGAGATCTGCTGTGAAGTCTGAGACGGCCCCCA